>JAVQKC010007483.1:0-42830 GCA_036025475.1 Philypnodon macrostomus
TGAACACATCTGACTGATATGATGGCAGTTACCTCTATAGCGCCCCCTATAGACTGAAAGAAGAATGTAGTTTTAGGGAATTTTCAAAATTTGGCAAAAACATTCTTCACAAACATCCAGAGAAAACAAAAAAATGTCAAATAGACCCTTCCCATCTTTGTCATGGTTTGGGGGCGCGGCCTCTTAATTGATTGTTAACAATATTAAAACCCTTAGAAATCACACAATGTCTGATTAAGGTGCCCGTTGGTGACAGTTGTAGCAGACGTATGGGGCAGACGTATGGGGCAAACGTATGGGGCAGACGTATGGGGACGACAGCACAGGCTTAGTTCAGTTCTTGTTTTGACCTTATTTAGGCCTGGAGTGGAGCTACTTTAGACCTGGTATAGTTCTGGTTAAGATATTGGACACCCCATTTCAGATGGAACCCATTACTTCTGCTATAAAGAATCTTGTCAAAATCTTTGTCCACTGTTTTCCCACACAAAGCCTGAACTCCTCCCTGTACGTGTAGAAAAGCACGGTGTCTGAACTCAGAAAAACAGGGAGCGGTAAGTAGAAAAAGTGCAAGCAGCAGTACAAAATGGCTCCTGTAATCCGTTATCCCCAGGATGCGCCGATACGGGCGGCCATCTTTTCTTCTTATGTCAAAAGTGTCCCGTGTGCACTCAGGTGGATTAGAGACAGACAGTGAGGACAGAAGAAAAAGGACTTGGCCAGGTTCAATAAATAAAAGTTACATTATAATAGAAAGAGGAGCTATCAACAACTATCATGAACTATGTCGATCAGGTTACTAATTGTGTCATCAAATAAGGTAGAAGTTAAACCCTTGATGTGGCCTATAATATAAAATGCCATTTATCTGATCTACAGAGCTAATGTTGGTTAATCTATATTGACAAAGATTTGGAAGTGGATTAGAAGTGGTTTTGCTATAGCTAAACATGAACCAATCTAAAACAAATCATTTGGTCTGTTATCCAGGTCACTTGGACTCTGTTCTAACTTTTTGTTCTGAAGAATTTATGTGTCAAGAGATGAGTCCAAGGACACAAATATGAAGATGAAGGTTGGACAGAATTCGAACCACCAACCCAAGGGGTTAGGGTTAACCCAATGCCTGTAGCCTTTGTTGTGCATCATTATTCTTATTTAGAGCCCTTCACTCAAAGATGCTTTACAGTTGATTGCATTATTCATTCACCTCACAGTCAACCACTAGTGGCCACAGCTGCCCCGGGGAAGTGTGGCACCCATACCACACCTGAAGTCCCTCCGACACCAACCACACAACCACATTCATGCAATTCATTATACTCTTTAGAAAATCAATCACAGACCAGTTCCCGTTTGCACACATATTCTGTCTGTTGCAAGACTTTATACAAAACACATTGGATGCAAACTGTAAAGGTTATGTCAATGAATACAGAAATACAAAACTGATTGATCAGTACGAATATTATAATCATGGCTTGACATTAGCACTAGCCAACCTGCCAGATGCTGGTAGATTTCCATTTTGGCTGTTAACACATTCACTTTCACAAGCTGCTTTGTGCAGTTCATTTTCATACAGACATTTCAACTATTAGTCTATGTCTGACATGTCTTTTTTAAACCTGGAGTAATCCAGTTATGTTAGAAGCCCTATATGTAACATATGTAACATATGTATGTCATTCAGATTAGGATTTTTTGTATATATTGTATGATATACCATAATATAAAATAAATGATTTTAGCAAGTAATTGGTGACTTTTGAAGAATACTTGCCAAAATGGCCAATGAACAGAAAACCTAATGTCAAGCTCTGATTATAACCTTCAGTAGCATTAGTAACACTGAATGTTATTATGCTGTTTTTACTGTCCACTGTTTATCTATAAAAGTTCCAATGCACTGACTCTGACTTTTTCTAAGACTTCTTAAAAAAACTCATTGACGACTAACAAAAGTTCCTTGACACCTCTTAGACACAGTTTAGTGCAAAAATCCCCAAGAGGTCGGGTGCTAGAGAGGATTTCACTAAATCTTGTGCTTATTCTCATCATACTTAGCCCCAGTCAGGCCGTTTTAGTAGCTTCTACCCTGACACATTGATAGCGGAATATGCTTTGGCAGATAGAGGGGGCTGGGATAAACTTGGGGGCCCACATTACGGCCTATCGAGGGCCGCTAATACAGGCCAGTCAGCAGCCAATGACACACATTTGCTGTGTGGAAAGAGATTTAATATGTCGGATGAAAATTAAGTGCCTCTGTGGAAAGTGAAAGGTGCCGGCTAAGCAAACGCATGCTTACTTAAAAGGAGGTAGGCATAGTCGGGGTCTCAGTGAGGGAGCCAATGACTGACAAAGACCAACATATGCAGCCTATATTTTAAAAAAATGACTGGTAATTTTTTGTAAACTTCTTCATTTTCGCAGATATCTGAAGCCTATCCTAGCACCTATGAGCTTGAGGCGAGTACAATTGTGTAGACAATTAGTTGTCAATTAGTACTTTGAAAATGTTTTTATTGTGTTGGTAACAAACAGTAAATATTTAATTTAGCTATTTGAATAAACACTCAAATTTATAAATTTTCCATCCAAGTTATTAAATACTACATGTATTGGACATGCTTTGGCACCTATCATTCAACAGTTATGCTGCTTAGAGGCTTTTGGAAAGGATGACTATAGTGCTGTCAATATAACACTGTCTATACCAATATAGAGCTTAAAGGTGTAGTCCGTAAGTAAAATGAAAAATATATATATATATATTTTTTAAACATTTAAATGCTTCAGCGGACCCTGTTCTATTATGTGAAGTAGGTAATCTGTCATAATTATTATTTTACTTTAGTCCCTCCGCTGGCTTCTACAGCAAATCAGAGTGTGTGGGTTACCACTTTGACCAGTAACAATCGAGTTTTATTTATATCCCTCCCCCTGACAACAGACCACCTACTTTACAACATAAAACAATTTTAAGCATTTTCCTACCTTATCGCCTTATTTTAGGAAACATACAGACTACACCTTTAAAGACAGGGAGGCGACACAGCAATGCAAGATGAGACAAGCCCCTGTGAGGGCCAGAAATAGTTTTGATGTTCAGTCCATACCAGTGGTCATTAGCAAGTCTATGACTTTTAGACAAACGCCCTCCCCAAAAGAAACAATAATGCATACATAAAAAGCATAACTATATTTATGAAACTATAAAGCTCAGTTCGTTGATGTATTAAACAGTCTAATAGATTATTGAATGTATTAACACAATCAACCACTAGATGTCAGCAAAGCTCTAGCTGAATCTATTTCATAGAATATGGTACACAATGAAAATCGATTTAATCACTTTGGCTGGTATTTTACAGCCTTAAATGCTGCATGGTATTGTTCCATGTGTATTTGATGAGGATGATTAAAAAAAAACATGGGCTCGTCCGGGATTTGAACCCGGGACCTCTCGCACCCAAAGCGAGAATCATACCCCTAGACCAACGAGCCGCTTGCAAATGAGGATCAGTAGAATTCATGAAGTAGGATTACCAGTAAACTAGCAGTTTTTTCGCACGATAAAGTTCTGAGTCTCCTCCTTCATGATAATAACAACCCGACCTAAACCAGGACTAAAATTAGGTATTAATCAGGTGTAATAATAATCTAGGACAAACCACGTGTAAATCATGGGGAACCAGGGGACTAAACTAGGCTAGACTGTGCAGGACAAGTAAATTCGATGGATCAAAACATGAACATACTGGGTCAGACGCAGTACTACTTTGAACCTAGTAGTAGCGGTACTACTTTGAACCTAGCGGTACTACTTTGAACCTTTCAGCTTGAGGTGACGCCAGTTGTTTTAATGATAATAATGTAAGACTCTTTGATCGAACTAATGTTAATTGTTTTAATAATAATTTTAACTTTTACCTTTGAATTTGCATTTTATAGACCGTCAACTTAATTAATTTGTTGTTTTATTTAATATTTTCTGGGTCTCATTGCAGCAGCGCTTTTAGAGTCGCGGTGCATTCTGGTCTTCGTAGTCTCTGAGCGGAAGGAAGGAAGCTGCACCGGAATCTGAAGAATTTGAGGTCCACCGCCAACTCAGCCGTGTTTGCATCGTCTTCCCCCCGTTGTTCTCCCCACCAGGCCACTGTGAGGTAAAGTACACTCTGCATTTTTACCAATCGATTCAAAATAATATAATTAGCTTTGTTTGTTATTAGCAGGCCTCATGTACTCAGAGCATCGACGCTAACATTAGCTCATTAAGTTCCCGTGCTCGTCAACGCTATGCTAAGCTTGTTGAGTGGCTAAATCAGTCTGTTCGCAATACAAATTCTCTAATGTCGACATTTCTGGTTAAAATAATTGTTTAATAACTAATTCAATCTATATACGGGCTTTGAAGGAAGCTGTCATCATCAGCCCACACCCTTTTTTACCGTTATGAAAGTACCCCGAATGCATAGGTCCATTCAAACTTTGGGGCTACAAAGTTTTATATTTGATAAATGCATTCGTTTTCAGTCAAGTGTTGCCAATCAATATGGTGGTCAATTTAGTTTATTTATTTTAGTCTTAAAAATACCTAGAAAATAAGGGTGATAATTTTTTTTATTGTTTTATTATCATAGACACGAAGAAGTAACAATATTCTGGTTCAAAAGGACTGCCTACATTGAGAGAATAGCTGATATTCTGTACTTTTTTTTAATATATATACTGCGCGTTTTAACTAGAAATCGCCAGTGCCACCATAGTCTCAAAAGAAATCTATGGGAAACATCATATCATAATAATGATTGGGATTTTATCAAGTAGTGCTGCGATTAAAAAGGACTGCTTTAAGGTTAATTTGAAAAATAACCAATATCGCTCTAAATGAAAAAAAATAAACATTTACAACAAAGATTTGCATGCAAAATCTGACTTAATTTTGTTGTAGGATTTATGTTTGAAGCACAGGGCTGACGCTTTGTGGTGAGCTAGTTTTCTCACTTCCTGTCTCACAGTCTCTAAGTTTGCCATAACATGATTTACCCCCACTGGCGTTTTACGCTACAGTTTGTCTTATAGTTTTTTTGTCCTTGTTTTTAGGTTAATAAAGAAACAGAAATGTCTCAGGGCGACAAGATGAAGGTAAGTGTGAAGAAATAATGACTATGTTGATAAAGTCTTGTTATCCAGTTATTCCAGATTCCTGTTTGTGCTTCACTGATATGTGTTGAGTAGTTGGCTGAGCAGTGGTTTTGCTATAGCAGCATAGATGGCTCACTATTTTCTATTTCCCTTTGTAATTTTTGGTTAATCCATTTCCAACTATAGATATTTGACATGCCGGCATACGTATAGTTTCAAAACGTATAACAAGCAATGGCATGCACAGAGATACTGTTGCTATAGGCTGTCAAATTAAGCTTTATGGAGATGGTCCCAAAGTTTGGTTTGGGTATCTACAAGTGCTTGTAGTAGTATTTGTTCGAGCTGCACAAATAATCGCAATCGAGTCAAAATCATAATTTTAATGGTCACAGTTAGCAAATTGCGGCAATGCACAAATCCAATGCACAAATCAAAATATATGTAAAAACCCGCTTCCCTTGTAGGTTTAACCTCTACAAACATGTTCTGAAAGGCATGTGTTTCTGTCCTTTTTCAAGTGTTGATTCTTACAGAAAATGTCTGGGAAACTTAATCTTTGTTTCAAAAACAATATAACAAATATAATCACAATATTTTTCATGAAAAATTGAGTAATAAAGCAGTCTTTGAAACTGCATTATTATTATTATTCATATTATACTATCTACTGCAATGTCACAAATTTTTGATTTTTAAAAAGTTCTGTTTTTACCTAAAAGGTCACTTAAGGTACATTACTAAAGTAAATTTACTGATGAAATGTACTTTCTTCATTAATACAAAACAGTGCATTAATGGCAGAGAGGTTAGTGTTCCTGTTTTACAGCAATAAGTCTTCGTGTCTCCTCCGTATTACTGTGGGTTCTCTTAAGGTACACGGACTTCTTCCACCACCCAAAGACATGCATTTGTTTGGAGAATTTGTAAATCAAAATCGTCCTTATAAATAATACATCTCAATCTTTAGGTTAATGGGTACAATTTAATAATTTTGTCTTAGACATGACCAAGTTTCTATCATTACTTTTATCATAATACATTGTACTCTAAACACAACTTGTAGCATAATGCCCATTAGAGGTTCTGTATTTGAAATGTCTCTAACACGCCACACATCTTTGCCTGTAATTACTCCAGAGACATGACAGCCAGTCATTATGCTCTTAGTCAACATCTGTTTAGACATTCTCTCTGTTTGCCAAAGACTTTTTCAGAGTTTATAGACACTCTAGACAAACTATTGAAAGCAGCATGTAGTCTTTTGAGAATGCCAGACAATAGTAACTGTAATATAAAGCTGGTTTAGTTTGCGCTTTGCTGAAGTCCTGGCTGTGTAATAAAGCACTTCTTGGTCTTTGAGATGGAGACTGATAAGCACCGGTCCGTCTTTTCAACATGCCTCTGGGTTAGTCATGGGGATGGGAACAGCTGAGCGTATGTGTGTGTATTGACAAAAAAACACAATAGGAAGTTATTTGGCTATTCTCCATTAATTTTGAATATATTCATAACAGTAATTTTTTAAAATAAAGTCGACATAAGATAAGAAGATTTTAGTTATAGGAAAGTCAATGGACACATTTTTCATTAAACTAGAACAGAAGAAATCCCCCAGGGAACTGAAAGTTCATCAATGTTCTACAGGCTTTTTGTGCTCCTATATAGCCATGTGCTTCTTCTCTAGCAGTGTTCAGTCAGTCTGCATTTTCATCTGGTTTTGTAAAAATAGACATTTGTGTTCTTGTTAGCAGCTTTCTAAAGCTGTTTTAAATGAAAAGTTAAAATCATAATTTAATTGTTTTTAGTTAGAGTAACGTAATAATGTAGTTTTGCTAGGCCCATTTTGTTTGATTCTGACATTAACTTTTTTAACCCCCTCCATCTGATTTATGCCATCCACAGCAGGGGCAGTTCACCAACCCAGAGACCCCGGGGTACGTCGGATTTGCCAATTTGCCAAATCAGGTTCATCGCAAGTCAGTGAAGAAAGGATTTGAGTTTACTCTCATGGTGGTCGGTGAGTATTTGCTTCATATTGTTCTACTGCTGCATGGGTTATTTTTGGAGGATTATAACGGTAGACTTCAGATAACAGGCTTGAGTTGAACAGCATGAGTAGGAATTAGGAATTTCTTTTAGAGTTTTACACACAGTAATAGTAAGTGTGTGTGTGTTTCAACACCCTTTCAGTGTGGTTACATGCAAGTCTGAAAAAGTTATTTGCGAATGTTAAGTTAGATGCTCTGCTGATTTTTTTTCTTCTGGGCCTCTTCTGTAATGTAAAGCAGGTAATCTCTCATAATTATAATTTCACTTTTGTTCCTCTTCTGGCCTCTACAGCAACATCAGATCAGAGTTTGTGGGATACCACTTTTACCAATAGTAGTGGCGTTTTACTTTAGTCCCTACCCTGGCCTACAGGCTACAGACAACCTACTTTACAGGGTCACATAGTCAAATTTAAGTTATGTTTTGTTTTTTTGGAAGCTTCTACTACACATTTTAAAGTATGCCACAGAAGCATGTTCACTTTGTTTTTGCTATATACTGTTACAAAGGGTGTAGTTATTTTAATTTTCTCTGGTGTCTGTAAACTTGGAACGAGAGGAAACCAGTTCGATTCAGAATCTAAACTTTTATCACTTTTATTTTAGCTTTCATTATTAGCACTGATGTTGCCACAGCAATATCAGCTCAAACAGAGCAGTGTGCACTCCATATTGGATTATAATAATGGAGTGGGATGATGGTAACATTGTCCTCAACTCAAATTCATTTGTTGCTTTAACCTAAATAGCCTGTAATCAAACAACTATGATGGCATGAAGGAAATATGTGATAATGTGAGAATGATGTACATTATCACCATTACAATATGAGCCACATTATCGGGACATCCTAAGGGTAGTGTTTTCTCAACAATAAACTGTAAAAATTGAATACAGTTTGAATTTATGAAGAGATACAAAATGTATTAATACTAAACCAGGACTAAATTGATAACTGAATACGGTCACAACTTTGTCAAATTCAGTGTCCTGGAGTCTACAATCAGTGGTAATCTGTGAATGAACTTGTGTAAGATAATCACCCACAACATACAGGCCTAATCCTTTATTGTACATTGCTTAATGCAGCTTCAAAAATCAGGATGGTATTGTAGTTTTTTCTACTTTAGTACATGGCCTAAGTGATGTCAATATTTTTGACAGTAGGTCTGGTCTGAAGCAGGCTTGTTCACTGACTCCGCATGGCCGAGACCACGAGACTGCCAAATAGTCCCTCTCTTTTACTGTTTGTAAGTGTGTTTAATTGTATTCTTATTGTATAATTGGCAAATAAAATATCTATACTGCTAGAAACTTTGGTAAAATATATTGTAATAATATAATATATAATAATATATTGTAATAATACTATGGTCTGAATTTTTGTTTGTTTTTACCAAATACAAGTCTTAAATAAAGATTTATATCAAGTAAAAAAAAAAAAGCAAAATGAAATGAAATAAGTTTAAAAATCTGAAAATTGTACTATCTCACCCGCTTCTGTTATATAAATTGGTAATCTGTCTTCTTATTTTACTTTAGTCCCTAGCCTAAAAGGTCGACTACTATTGATCAAAGTAATCTGTGGAGGCCAGGGTTATGACTGAAGTAAAACTTTACTATTTTTAAAATGTTTTAATAATTTCTTAATTTATGAAACCTCCATACAATACTACAATTATTTAACTTGCATCAAAATATTGCAAAAATATAAAACATGGTTATCAAATGTTTTTCCTCATATTGTGCTGCCCTAATATGGGGCCCCTCAGCCTCCTTGGCCCCCGGTCTGAACACGATCCGGACCACTGGCCTAGCTGCACAGCCTGATGTTACGCCCCTGGTCAACGATGATGATCTGCTAATCTGGGAAGATTGTAGAATCATGATACAGTGCATTCATTTATGCTCTGCTCTTCTGTCATTGTTGCTGTAACAATGCCAATGTTCATATTAATAAAAAAAATAAAATAAATGGTATTAAGAATTATGATGACCACTGGATTGGATGTACACTGAATCTGTAGTTCAAAATGTTTTATAAAGACTTCTTCTGTGTAAGACCAAAAATAAGTAAACTAAAATCGTGATAATCTTGGCCTAAAAGAATTGTGATATTATCATTTTTTTACCATTTTCCTCCCACCCCTAGGGCCACATATTTGCTTACATGTTTTTTGTTCCTTTTCTTTCAACACACTGCTCTCCAGGTGTGTGTAGTCTGTATTGTGCTGAGTTGAACTTGTCACCCTCTTATCCAGCTGCTTTGGGCTGCGAGGGGGGGAGGGTATGGGTGCTCATCCTTAGGCTCTAAAAAAAACTCTGGAATGTTGCCTGTGGGGCTAAGGGCTGCCTCTGTTTGTTTAACCTACTGTTGGCCTACACTATAAAACACATGCTTCCTGTTCTATTTCTCTGGCAGACATACTGAAAAACTATCGGTGTTCCCACGCAACAGCAAAAGTGTTTCTCAAACTGTGGTACTGGGACTACTGATGGCTCTTTCTAGTGGTATCTAGGAGTCATTTGCTGTTTAGGACTCAAGGGCTAAAAGTTGACTTGGTCTAGACCTGATCTTGTAGTGCAGATGTTTTTACAATCCTGGTTTACATTTTGGATGACCTTTTCACAAGATGATGCTCAGGAAAGCAATTTTTGGTATTGATACAGACTGTATTGGATAACAAAAACATGTCTGATTGACTTTTGAGAACACTTTGTGTTGGATTAAAAACATTTTTAGCTCAAAGTTAGTGTCAGATAAGATTATTTATTTCTCAAACAGGCCTTACTTTTGGGCCAGTAAGAGTCTCCATTGGGAGCAAGAGTATTCTGTTCATCAATGAACACTCCAGCACGAAATGACACTAAATGATTTCAACAACCAATTCACACAATGTTCATAAACACATTTACATTTGCAACACCATGTTCAAAATATCTATGTAAAAATCTTGTTAGCCGTATCCAAGATGCAGTGCTTAGCTTGGGGCTGTCACTTTGAAAAGCAATAGAAATCTGTATAACTGTCAGTGCTACTCATTTGATCTATTTTTGAGTACTCTGTGTGTTCTGTTTATAGCAGCAGTGTCTAGAACTGTATGCAGTAATGACTTGACTTGCATTAAATGTATTCTACGTCAGTTTCTTATGATTTATATTCTTATTTACAGTTAGTTGCTTTTAGTTCAAGTGCCAAGGTAAAAGTAGATTGTATTCAGGATATCAATTAAGAGCATTCAAACTTGGACAACTATTACTTTTTTATGACATTCATTCTCTCAACTGTGTGTATATTTCTACTTAAACTTCATTACGTGCATTTTATTGCCATAACATAATATGCCACAATAACCTAACTAGGGCTTCGACTAACCAATATTTTGCTAATTGATTAATTTGTTGAGTATTTTTCAGGTATATTTGACAGCCTCTAACTTACACATACTTTGCCCGATTAGGCTAAAACCTGAAATACCTAATTCCCCCCCGGCCCTGAACACATCTGACTAATATGATGGCAGTTACCTCTATAGTGCCCCCTATAGACTGAAAGAACAATGTAGTTGTAAGGAATTTTAAAAAATTTGGCAAAAACATTCTTCACAAACATCCAGACAAATCAAAAAATCAAATAGACCCTTCCCATGTTTGTCATGGTTTGGGGGTGAGGCCTATTAATTGGTCATTAACAATATAAAAACAAAATAAAAAACCTTAGAAATCACACACTGTCTGATTAAGGTCCCTTTGGTGACATCTGTAGCAGACGTATGGGGCCGTTTCGCCGATATACACCTTGCTGTCGGGGACGACAGCACAGGCCTTGTTTGGTTGCTAAATTAGTTGACGATTATTTCAATAATCTATTAATCCGATTAATTGTTTCCGCCCTAAACCCAACCGGACTGGGACAGTTACATTCATTAAACATTGCAAGTGGCTGGAGCCTATTCTGACAACTATGGGCCTTAGTTGGGGTACTCACTGGAAATAACCAGTCAGTCACAAGGCTGATGCAGAAACAGACTAAAAGACAACCATTCTCATGCAAATTAATTTGTTCTATAATACAACATGACCCTGAAGGGCTACCACAGAAGCTCCAACTACATCTGTAAACTAGGCCTGTGCTGTCATCCCCGACAGCAAGGTGTATATACGTCTGCCACAACTGTCACCAACGGGCACTTTAGTCAGACATTGTGTGATTTCTAAGGGTTTAATATTGTTAACAAGCAATTAAGAGGCCTCGCCCCAAAACCATGACAAACATGGGAAGGGTCTATTTGACTTTTTTGATTTTGAAGAATGTTTTAAAATTTTTAAAAATTCCCTAAAACTACATTCTTCTTTCAGTCTATAGGGGGCGCTATAGAGGTAACTGCCATCATATTAGTCAGATGTGTTCAGGGCCGGGTGGTAATTAGGTGTTTCAGGTTTGAGCCTAATCGGGCAAAGTATGTGTAAGTTAGAGACCTCCCAAAATCAATTAAAAATGGCCGACTTCCTGGTTGTTGTAGGGTGGGGTCATAATAATATTTTATGTTGGGTACACTCTGGAGAATCACTACCAAGTTTCATTGCTCTCTGCCAAAGTAAGTGTGTCCAGGGTCCCATAGGGGTCATAAACATGGGGGCGCTATTGAGTCATTCTTTATTTGACCTCTGTAATTTGCCTATGTACATTAAATATACAATTGCCCGGATCAATGTGCCAAAATTCATGAGATTTTGTTTATGTTCAGCAGGATTAATGGCTCAGTTAAAGTGTTTCAGGGCATTAATTAGTTAATTAATCAATCCAGGTCAGTGTATTCATGATATGTAACTGTCCAGAAAAGTTACTTATTGAACATACGTTTTTCTAATATGCTGGAGACCTATTCACTTACTTCCTGTGTTGCTTTGGGACGTCAGAGACTCGGTGGAGCTGGAGTCTGCAGAAGGCGGTCGTCTTAGGTACATTTTCAAAGAGAACAAAGGAGTGTTGGATGGGTCACATTTTTTGGGCTGTTGACTGTCTCTACCACTGTCTTCAGCCTCAGAGTCAGCTTCAAGTCTCCATTCACGGACCTCAGGGTCACTTTGGGTCTGTTCTGTTACCCCAGAACACATAGGTTAGCAACCATTATATGAGTCTGTTATATCTGTTTTCACACAATACTCTTACCAACAATATTATATACACAAGTTTTATCAGAAGAAAAAACATTATTGTGCAAATCCTGGACTGCGGCACTGATCCAGTTTCACTCTATAACTTTCCTGTGTCACTTTGCATTTTGCAATACACACTCACACTAAAGTTAGTCATTTTGAAATGAGCTTGCTTTGTTACTGACCCCTTGTGTACAGAGTTGATATCATCTGGGATATTCCTACTTGCAATGGTACAGAAATGTTCCTTGATGCAGAAGGTGTTTCACTTCAAAAGCTATTATTTGTCTTTGGTCAACAATCAGACAAACTAATGACAAAACATACCAACACACACAACCTTGTTATCTAAACCAAATCAGCATGCAAGCAAGTCTGACAGTAAATAAATAAACAGCCTATGAGCACATTCCACAGTTAAATGAAGTCCTTGTGGTACAGCATGTAGACAACAGGAACACGGCTGTTTGTTAACAGCTGATTTAAATAGATGTTAATGAAGCTCTGTGCTTCCTGCTCACTGTTTACTATTTCACTATTTACAATCAATTATTCATACACCATTCTCTATTATATTTAACAATTAATGTATGATTATTTATTTACACATTTGGAAAGCAAAATAAACTGTGTTGTACACATATAGTTGCAGGTGACATACAAATGGACATTGCTTAAGGCTGTGTTGAAAGATTTCATACAATGTTTTTCCAATGGTTGAGAAAAGTCTCCTGTGCGATCACCTCATGCTAACCCATGTTATCTTTTATTCTTTTCATTGGTGGACAACTAAACAAGGCTGTGATTTGTATTTGGTGAACAACAAGTGAAAAAGCCCCTGACGATCAGTGGCATCTGTCAGTATTTTTGAGACGCTTTGTGATGCTGTGGGTTATCTAATAAATTAAGGAACAAGTGCAGATGCTCTGTGCCCATGACCATTAGCTGATAGAGAAATAAGGCCTCCGGGCATGCCATGCATTTTTCAGGTTTGGTTGCTGTGTTTTTGCCAAAGACATCCCCTCTCATTAGAAACCAAAGCCACTCAAACATCTAAAACTAATTTCAGTTTGTGTTTTATATGAAAAAATATGTTGTGCCTTGTAGACATTTTACAAAACACGGCTGTGAAGTGTGTATATTCTCAGTGATAATGAACTGAAGACAAGGACGTGTGCTGTTTTTTGCCATGCTATATATAAAAAACATTAAGCTAAAAGCCAAACTGAAATTGAATGTGAGAAACTTGCTTATGACCATGACACTTAAGTATATGTCAAGATTCTCAGTGACTACATTTACTGCCTATTTTCCAATTAAGATAAAAAAAACAACAATAAAAACACTTCTATTTGTTCAAAGATCAAATAACCACCTCCCATCTCTGTCTGTATAGCATCTTGAAGCAAAGTTTTTTCCACTGATATTAGTAAAAGCTCACCTTGGGTTTTCCACGTCGAGCTCTCCTCAGCCGGGCTTCTTCTCCCTTTCTCTTTGGAGTCAGGTTTAGCAGCCATTTCTTCTGCAATCTGTTCCATTGCATCACAAATAAAAAATGCACTTCGTATGACAGACGTGATTACCTCAAGCCAAAAACATCAGGCCAGCGGGAGTTGCCATTCGAACACAGTGTCTTCATACGCTCATCATTTTTAAGAATTTGTTGTTCGCACAGCGGACATCTTCGTTGTCTTCTTCCATCTGTGATAATGTCTGGATGCATCTTGTTTACTTCAGTAAAAGAGGCAGAGCAGCCGAGATAAATTACACTTTACATTATATTGTCCATTTGGCCCAGTGCCTGAGAAGCTGCGAGTCTCTCCAATGTTCCAATGACGCTGCTAAAATGACTGGAAATCCACTCTGATGAGGACACCTCAAGTCAGCACAATGTTATTAGTGGAAGGATAAAACATGAGACAAAGCATGTTTATTATTTATTTATTTATTTATTTATTTATTTATTTATTTATTTATTTATTTATTTATTTATTTATTTATTTATTTATTCATTTATTTTGAGGTATCAATACATATTATAATACAACAACTAACTTCCTTTATACTCTTGTTGCTCATGGTGAATGTCAAGAGCCAGCAATGTTATTCAAATGAAAATGGTAATCCTAATAATACAGAATTAAATTTTTTGCATCAAACAAACGTTTATTTTTTTCTATTTTTCTTTTAAGATTCCAGATTACAAAATAGTGTCTTGGTTTGTGATGATTTCTCTGCAACCTTTGATTTCAACCTTGTGATATTCTCATGTATTGTACCATATGTTACCATAAGTGTATCGCCACTTGAGCAGTTGTTTGCGCTCACCAGACCTCTCGTTCCCGCCTTCACAACACCAATAGTGTTAAACATATGCACTTGGCGATGAGTGCCAGTTTGTTTGTTGGGGTGAAACATGGCATGAAACAGCGAGCTGCATTCAGATTTCTTCCAACACAAGCCAACCAATTTAGTCTAATTAGGCTCAACACTAGAGTTGCATTTTAATGGCTGTCCCGCTGTGTTTGCATATGTTTAGAGAACAAGAGCTATGCTAATTGAAAAATTAAGATGTGAGAGTATTTGCCCACTGCGCTCCCACTATGCTGCACCGTAGTGTACATAGAGCTCCCGAGGAGAACTTACACTCAGGGCTGCTTTGGTCTCTGGGGCTGGGTCCATAATACAGGATTACTGGTGCAGCAAATCAAGTTGAGTAGTTTGGAGGAGATTACCAACAAAAATATGAAATAAAACTGTCTCTAAATATTGACTAAAAATGACCAATATTAGGGAATTCTTTTGCAGGATTTGAACATTGAACATCCACTATATGCTGTTAAATGGATCCGAAATCCAACTGGCATAGGGGACAGTGAAGCTTATGTGACCTTCAGCAAATTAATAGAAGGATCCCAAAGCTTTTCAAATATGGGATTAAACAAGGGCCAGTTAGTCGCAGGGCTGACACTTTAGACTCACATAACCATCTTCTAATTTCTAAATATTTTAAACAACTCAGCAAACTGTTTGACACAAAATAGTGGCATGAGGCACAGAATGTCTTGAGTACTGAGTGAGCCTGCAATTCTGTGTACTAGCCCAAATGTGTACAGCTCATAGCACATCAAAACTAATGTGTATCTATTTGACACAGAACTTTTTCCCACACCTTGCCAGTCAGGCTGAGAGTGATGTTCAGCAGGTTTCATGGTTAATTCCACTCCTATTGAAATGTGTGCTGCAAAATGAGCCATGGAGACCGTGTCTGCAGTGGCCGACTCTAAAGCCCATTAGACCTGAGCCCAGTGACAGGCAGGGATCAAGTTCATGAACAAATTACAACCCATCTAAATGACAGCATTCGACCTTTATCACGGTGCTTACAGTCTTCTACATTATTTACAGCTGTAAACAGGCTGTCCATGAGCACACACACATTCACCTCCTGTAGTGTGGCTGCTGTTGTGATGTATTGAACCCCGCCACTACCACTTCTCGGTCTTCATTTTCTCCATGGAGCCTGTTTATTGATTAGTAAGACCTCATAATAATTATTTCTATAGTATACAAGGCAGAGTTTATCAAGGCGTCAGCAGGTTTGAAATATTAATTTTTGAAGGCAATTTAAGGCTCTTTCTAACGACACAACTGAGGCGTGTGTGAAATGTGTGTGTATATATTTCACAGTTGAAACAAATAAAAACACCTTTAAAGCATACTGTCTTACAATTACAAACAGCATTGCAATACAGGCTACTAAACAGATACAGAAAATACAGAATTTGTTTTAAATAGAAATTGTTCTTGCAAAGGAAGACCCAGTCTATATGAAGTTGGTAATGATTAAAGTGGTTGTATTTTTGGAGATTGCATTAGAGGACTGTAAAGGTATTAAATCTGGTAATCAGCTTTATTTATGGACCCCAGTGCACAGCCAAGAACAAGCTCTTTTTACACACTGAAAGAAACCCTACTGACAAATAAACGTTATTATATGAGTCTAGTCTCTATTTAAACTGATTTATACCCCATCTCTTAGTGGTAATGAAAGAACAGCGGACCAGTATAAAATAGTCATTGGTATCTAGCAATGGTGTGAATGTCAAAAGAACAGGAAGCCACTTTCTAATGCTCTAGACCCTCTCACTGACAACAGACATGCAGTCAGTTGGTTTGCATTTGCCAAAACCCATTGTGTTATGCATCATTTTTGTTAAAAATATTTTTAAAAGGGTGGCTTGCTCTCTCCGGGTTGGTGGAGAAGTCCTGTCTCAGGTGGAGGAGTTCAAGTGTCTTGGGGTCTTGTTCACGTGTGAGGGAAGAATGGAGCGTGAGATTGACCGGCGGATCGGTGCAGCCTCTGCAGTGATGCGGTCGGTGTACCTGACCATTGTGATGAAGAAGGAGCTGACCCGGTCGATCAACGTTCCTACTCTCACCTATGGTCATGAGCTTTGGGTCATGACCGAAAGGACAAGATCGCGGGTACAAGCGGCCGAAATGAGTTTCCTCCGCAGGGTGGCCGGGCGCTCCCTTAGAGATAGGGTGAAAAGCTTGGTCACTCGGGAGGAGTTCAGAGTGGAGCCGCTGCTTGGACACCTCCCTTGGGTTCCGGGCATGTCCCACCGGGAGGAGACCCCAGGGAAGACCTAGGACACACTGGAGGGATTATATCTCTCAGTTGGTCTGGGAACGCCTTGGAGTCCCCCCAGAAGAGCTGGAGGAAGTGCCTGGGGAGAGGGAAGTCTGGGCATCTCTGCTGCCTCCGCGACCCGGCCCCGGATAAGTGGAAGAGGATGGATGGATTTAAAAAAGTAAAATTAGTCTGTCTGGCTAAGATGCAGTAGTGTGGACATTTTCCCAGTCACCTTGTGCAACTTTGCATTGACTTTTGCATCTACCTGGTCCTGTGGGAAGACTTTTACTTTTTTTTAACTAAATCTGTGAGTTTGTTAAACATGCTTGCTGCAGCGCTCCCCTTTGGCCCTAATGAGTCCCACAGAGGATACATGTGACAGTTGGCTCCAGTTGTGACAGCACAGTCGCATGTCACCTTGAGGCTGGCTCAGACAAAGGGATGGCCACTCTTGATGTCATATTCATTTTTAACAAGTGTTCAACCTTGGTGCATTGGGCCTAATTGTTCAGGCAGATGTCAGTGTCCTCAGGTTTAGATAAACAATAAAAATGCAATATGCCAACATCCAGTCTTTGCTTGTCTTAAATATTGGGTTTTTGTTTTATCCTGATGCCACACCATTATTTACTTAACTCATAATGAACTCACGGTAGATCGAGTCTTGAGAAAAATACACCAGTGAAGCACCCATAGGCAATGTTTCTGCAATTTATGTTATCTTTGTATAATTTGCCCCACTGGAAGCTAACAACACTAATATTCAGTATTTGGGTGTGTTTCAAATTTTTATATAATTAAATATTTCCTTTGTTTTTTGTTTGATGAGTATATATCGACTTTCTCAACTCGATTTTGCAATGTCATGAGCTCTGAAATGATGCGTAAAATATACTATTTACCAGAAACTCATTTAAACTCATTTAAAATGCCTAATGTTTTGATATTTTCTTATGATTGTACTAAAAGTAAAATTCAAAATATGAGATAGTGACTATTAAACATGGAAAAAAACTCCTGAAAAAGTAGATATCCAAAATGAACAGCAAAATCACAAAAAATATACAAAGATATATTCTCAATGCTACCTGGAGTTACCACTAATGACATGCTCTTTTACATTGGTGCCAAACGTATTTTGAGTACCCAATGGAGTCAAAAACTCCAACCTCACCTGTGCTGGCACCAAGCTCTGATAAATGGAGAGAGAAAGGGAGATAAATGCATTGCTGTGAGGAAGAAAGGGAACGACTGAAAGAGACGATTCTTCTATTTTTTATTTTAATAATTCATTACATGTTTTATATCTGTTTCTGGACAGCTTTCAAAAAAGGAAATTAAGAACTGACCCAGACACTGGTCATTTATTGGTGTTTACGTTCACCCAACAATGGAAGTTCTAGTGCTTTGCCACATTGGGCTAGATTTTGGAAGTGCATGTGTGTCATAATTCATGTGCTTCATTAAGGCCTACGGAGTTTACCACGAGGCAGTTTGTTCCGATCCACTTTATATATTGCACATTACCGCCCAGCTCACCTTGCGAGCTCCGGGGACTGTTTCGGCACAAGCTATTAAGAACACAATCATTCATTTTCAAGATTATTTTAATTGAAGGTACTTGATTTTCTAAGTTTTTTCTCTCTCAAACTTATGACGGGCGACTGTAATATAACAATGGAGACGGCTGCTGCTTGTCACCCAGGGAAGAAATCTGACTTTCCAAATTAAGACAGCAGATAAATGACCTTACAAAGCAAAGGAAATCAAAGAAGTATGGGAATGGGGTAAATTGGATTCTTTGGCTTCTAACAGTATATGACTTAAACCAACTGGGGATAGTGCTCAGCGGAGGAAGTCAGTGTTTCCTTAGGCAACAGCCCCACCTGGGACATCCCGATGATCCATGGGGTGTTCGCAAAAGCCTTGAAGTTATTCAACCCACAAAAAGGCTAAATAGATTTTTTTTCTATTAACATTTAGGCTGCATTGCTCCGATTTCGCCGTGTCTACTCGGAACTGGTTTGGGGCCATCTATTTCATTTGCCTTTGTCAATATATAAATGTATGTAATTTGCATAGCTAAGAAGGTGTTAATGTCTCAGCTCTAATTGTGTGTGAGGGATCGTCAACAAGGATTAAACAATATAAAGTCTGAAATCACAAACATTCATCAAAAGGATTTTCATTAATCTTTTTACATTTTTATTATTTAGATTTTTTTTTACACAATTAACAGATCAAAGATTGTGGCAAAAGAACGCATAGTCAGTGTTACAATAGTCTATAATATATTTTTTGATATGAATTTCACAATTTGTTCACCAACGGTTCATTTTATATTTATGGAAAAAAGATTGTACACTTCCCCAACAGTGTTTGACATCTCTACTCAATACACAAGATCTAAAACTAGGACTGAAATCCCCTTTTATGGAGCGTAAGGCATCAGCAATTTTATATTTTCTTATATATAATCTTATATGAGCAGGCGCCACTATGTGCACTGTATACACCAACATACACCTATAACACTGATAAAGCAGAAGCACACAAAGCACTGACAATTGTATAGAGACATAGAGCCGTCATGAGAAATCCCTATTATTACAGGCCAATTTACCCTTTCATATAATCAATGCTGCCCCTGACTTGAGCCCTGCTACACGGGCTAAATACTGGAATTGATCATTGATGCTTTCTCACCTATAAGCAGTTTAAAATGACTAATTGTGCGGCCCTAGTAGGAGCAGGCCCAGGCTTTTGCTATTAGTGTAATGATGATATGACATCAGACAGTTTTTCAGTAACACATTGCCTTGTTGTTATTGCCCAAGACAGATTATGATTGGGTTTGGTCATCACTGCACGTTATGAGATGCACCCTAAGTAGAAGTGTTCATAAAGTGGCCCTCCATGATGTGTCAGGGTGATAATAAGCCCAATGATTCATATATACTTTAGAAGTCAGTGGGGCCACGCTGTTCACAACCTGCATTTTCTACTATGCCGTCCTTGGTGTTGGTAGAGGTAGATCCGATAAAGAATTTTGTCTTGGACGATGCTACAGAGTCACCGAGAGGCCATTGTCAACAACCTTGCCAATGCATGTATCACACTATTCTATAGCATTTGATTTTTGTGCAAGCTCACTATTGGGGGAATTTGTGTCAAACAATTACATATACAAAATATAGACCAAAAAATTCTGCCAAAATATAGAATGTGCCAAAGTCAGGAACAATGCAACATTGCAACGGAAAGAGCTCAAAGAACTGGAATATACAAAATGGAAGATCACATTTTTTTCATATAAAACAAAATCCTTATGTAAAAAGCTCCATTCGATACATTAATACATTTCCGAGTCGCTCTTGATGTGTGGAATGAGGAGGCTTTGTAGATCAGACAGACTTGATTTTTTTTCTTGGTTGGTTCCACGAAGAAGTCATTGATATGCCAGCTCTGTTTTTACACACTGTCACTTTATCTCTCTCATTACCGTCATTACTCTGGACTCCGATACATCTCATCACAAGGGTAATTGGGACAAACATAAAACCGCTTCCCTTTATGTTGGATATCTTTTAAATGCTCAGACTAGATAACAGACGGGCTCGCTTCACACAACAGATGTTAATAGTCCCTGATAGTATAGCTTTATTCCCGCTCATATCTGTCCGACTTTGTGTTTTTGATGGCACTGTAAAATGGAAAATTAATGAAAGTTGTAATGGGTGTGTTTTATCTTCTCATTGTCTGACTGTGCACCTGTGTGGCCAAAACCGGCAGCACATAGACATAGCCCATTCACCCACATTATAGACATAGCCCATTCACTCACATTACCCGAACATCTAAGCACGCTTTTATGTCCGCTCTCCAAGTCTGATGTAATTTATATTTTTAGCTACAGTCCTCAATTCTTGTTGGCGCCCCATGAAGTCTTTCCCATCTACAACTTAGTTCCCCGGCCAAATATTGACTTTGGGATCTGATTATTAAGCAATTTCCACCAAACTTCAAATTACTATCTGAACAATTATTTTAAAGACCCAGTAGACCCCTAAGGTCCTGAAACTGATTATGCAAAAAGATAATTGCTATGAAGATTTAAAGAGAATGAAATTGCTTTGACAAACCTATAAGTTGTTAACTACTGCTCAGTGCAAAAGAATACATTTGCTGACAAGGCCACAAAGAAGAACGAAAGAGGACCGTCCCGTGTGCTCAGGTGGGCGGGAGGTATCGCTGCCTTTATTATCGGGGCTAATAGTGTTCTAGATCTGTCCTCAATTATGCCAGATGAGATGAACGATTAATTAATAATTTGTGGGCTGGATAAATTGTGCCGTATTCAGCAGATGTGAACTGGTCGGAGATGAGAGGGGACACATATGGAGGCTATTGACCAACAGTTATGAGGGCGACACATGACAAAAAAACTCAGGAATCTGGACGTGCATATGAAAGAGAATTGTCTGGTCAGTTTAAAGGGAACATTGTTATCTCCATCAACATCATTCTCAACTTTTTATGAAAGGCCTTTTTTTGCTCGTGTCTGGAGCAACCACAGCAGCGTTATTAGCAGCAGCATTAGTAATAAAACATCATCAGAAAAACCAATCATCAATAGACAAAAATACTTTCAGAATGAACACAAACAATACTACAGTAAATGACAGCCGGACTGACAAAGACTGTAATTGAATGTATGTGTGCATTTCTAGATCAGTATCATTTCACCTCTGTAGAGCGGCGGCATTGACTGATGTGGGGCTTTTTCACTCTGACATTGTTGTTCTGTCCTGTGTCCTCCTGTCCTGCTCTAACAGCCCATGTCCTGTCAGCGAGTCTCCATGTTGCCTTGATTTACAGTGAACAAAACCCATGTTGCATAATTTGTGTTTTAAGATATGATATTAATCCTTCCGTCCATTGCAGAAAATGGTTATTTTTTACTACCTTGCAGGTTAAAGTACACTGGCTGAAAAATGACAGTACTTTTGAGCATAGGGCCCACTTGTATAATATTCCCATAAGCTCTGAGGCTTTAAGTGTGGATCGGAGGAATTATATGGCGGTGAATGGCTTCCTTAATAGTGATATCACTTCCCAGAACAAAAGGAAGGTGTCTCCGTGGTGAGAGCTGGGGATGTGGGCTCAATCGGCCATTTCCTGAGCTTCCATTAAGGTCATGCACCGCGCCACCGTGCCTCAGAGTGCCTTAGAGTGACACTGTGGCCAAGACGGATGGAGCACTCTCCCACAAACCTCGTTAAAACTGAAACCACCGCAAAAATAATAGTTATTAAATTAATTGCAGTCATAATCTCGTAAAATATGTGTCAAAAAATTATACGCCGGTTCGATTAACACATAACATGAGTGTCAAATCTGTAATAAAAAGCCTGATCAATAAAACAATAACCGTGTTGTTAAAAGCAGCCATCGAGGGGAGTTGCTGGCAGTGGGCTCCAGGGTCGAGCAACCCTTTTAATATAAACGGATTTCATCTTTCCACTGTGTCACCTAAATCACCTGAATGTTTGTGTATACAATTAAAATAAGATAATAAATTGCTGCAATGGATGGATTACGAACGCTCTCTTTGACCCCATACATCAGCCTGTGTCAGTGGCCCAGAAAATGCATGTCTAACAATCTGTTGATTACAGTGTGTGGTGGGAGCTGGGGCCCCGCCGGGGGAGGGTGACGATGTTGCAGGATACATTATTTTAACATATTGTTATGTTTAAATCGATAAGTTTTAAACGAGCGCTAACGACTGCTATTAATTAAACTTTCAGAATCTTTTATTAGAAAAGTTACCACACTGTGATTTAATGGATGCTTTATTATTTCATTTCGTTGGCCCCGACCATTGTGCCCAAATGGCTGGTCTTTTATCTTGAAAAGAAATGAGGCAAAGCTGTAGTTTATTTTGCAGCGCTTGCACCACGATAACGCCTCACTTGAAGGGCATATTTGTTTTACATCCTTGGAGGAACAGCGATACTCTTCTCCTGCTTATAAGCCATACGGAAGTCATCTGCCTCCTCTCGCTTTTTCTATTTAGCCCTTGAGATATTATTATTTGTTATCAGCATGTTTATATGAAATCATTTTGAGTGGGATGTCAATTTGGAAATGAAATTGTCTGTGCAAGGGAGTCATTCAGATTGGAAATTAATGCTGCCGCAATTAAAACTTGCAGTATTTGGTAACAATTATGATAATGACTGTAGCTGGAGGTGTGAATTTCTCAAGTGGAGGAGTGAAGAGGGAGGGGGTGTCATCAGCAGGAGTGCAGTGCTGGAAAAAAAACTAGCCAATACCGTATGTTGGTTTAGCAGTTCAAATGTAGTGTGCAGTGTGTTAAAACTAGAACATTAAAAAGTTGGGAGTCTTTCTATTTGGGAGTTTGCAAGACCACATGCTGCTATTTAAGTATATAATGTTTGACCGGCCTTGAACTGAAATGGTCAGGTAAATTTGAAAAATGTGAAAAATTAGAAAAATTAAGTATTGCTATATTGCTAAGTTTTTATCCAACATTTTACATTTGTTACATTTGGTCACACTTCATTTTACATAGCCCTTAACTACATTGTATCTACCTCATTAAATACAATGTAATTCACTGTAATAATATGTAACTACATTGTATCTAACCTTAACCATTCTGTGTGTACAAGGACTATGTAAAATAAAGTATGACCTTGAGCATTTGTGACTGTGGATGTTATGGAAGTATGGCTAGTGTTACCAAATGTGTGACCTGTTGTTAGATGTCCCAGTAATGATGTTTCTGGATCCCCTGACCCCCACCTGACCCTCCTTTCATCTGTCTGGAGGTATGGTTCATGTTTTTATTTGAAAATGTTACCAACTGTCCTGAGCACATCTATTCCATGGTGTGTCTGTGCTGCTGGGAGTGCAGTTGTACAAGTCAAAAGTGGCAAATACTGACTCACATAGCACTGAAGGCCCAATAGCATGCACACATAAACCATTAAGCATTTTTCCATTATCGGTTGACATTGACTCTTAGAAGACTCACATAGACCTAATAATGGGTACAGCTAGATACTGCAATATTGAGCATTTGTAGTTTTAAATGGCTGGTTAGTATATATTTATGTTATTTCCATGGATACAATATTGACCCTTTCAAAGTTTGTAAACAGAAAGTTCCATAATACAGGCCATGGTTTTGTCCAATGCCAACCACTCTGCTACATGTATGTGATGTCAGAGCCTGGTTAGGAAACATTAGTGAATGCACCTCACATGTGTGTTTATTTCATGTACACATTGTAAAGATAACTCACTTTTGCTCCAGTCACCTCCATTCCGGAATTTTTAACATTCCATATGACAAACATTTTAAAGGGTCTATATGATCTTCTTGGCAATACAATGCAGGCATACAGGTTATAAACACAAAGACTCACAAAAAATCCTGACATGGGAGGAGCGCATGTCCCCAGCTTTATTTTCTTTTATTGTGAGAGAAATGTCACTTAAACGTGTGTTAGCATTTGTCAGGCTATTTCATTTCTTAAACACAGATAAAGTGCCTTTTGTAAACCCGCTGTAGGAGGCTCTCTGGTCTCCGGCTGCCTGTGACTGAATGTGTCCTACATTGTGCTCTAGTAATAGAGTGGTTTATCAGCTCATGTTGGGAGTAGCTATAGGCTAAGTATGGTCGAGAGTCACAATTACCAACAGACACAACATGCTGTTTGTCTGTTCATGATTAATGCACTGGATTAATGTGGGCCGCTTTTCCCCGGCTCCTCGCCAAGACGAGGGTTGATGGAAGATTCCCACTGCTATCAGCCAAATTGGATGATCAGTGGGGGGATTCTCCCACTCTCTGGGGTTTTTCGCTGCGGTTTGTAGATTTTGCCTTCAGGTTTAAATTCACTCAAACCGGAGAAGCCCTTTATTTAGGGACTGCATTTTTTTTTTAAGTTGGGTATTAAGCGAGGGTCCAGATGGGGGAGAAGCGGTTAACTTTTTATACTCAAGCATCACGATTTCTCTAAAGCCTTGTGTATCTCCCTTTTTCAGTCCATTTTTTGTTGTCAGTGCAAGGGTCAAATACAGGACATGGGTAAATTGTATATGAATAAATGTAACTGCTAATGTGTGGTATGACAATATACCATGCCATGGTACATTGACAATTCCACCAGTGGCAATTAAAGAATTATACTGTTTTGTGTCAATGATTGCCGGAGGTTTGATTATGTTAATTCTAACTGTCCCATTGATTTCGCTGCAATGGTCAAATGATCGCTGCAACCCCAAAATATTATATTTCTTATCATTCTCTTGACAGTTGAGCATATTGAACCTTCCTTTATCCAGGCTTGGGGCTGGCTCAGAGTGTATGAATTGTGTCCCCCTCTGGTGTGATAGGAGCAAATACAAAAAAGAAACTGTAGCCTATGTCCATAGAAGCTGCTCTTTGGCTTGATGAGGATAAGAGCTAAGATTACAAATACCATAATCCACCTCCCCTGCACAGTCCAATGCAACTGGATCAACTAAAATATCAAGTTCTCATGTTTCTCTTTATAATTACCCAGAGACCACCACCTTTCATGAGGCACATTACCCATCATTCCAAGGGCCATTGTGTACACAGCTGGATTGCTCTGCCACATTCAGAGCAGACCATTAAAATCACTGGTGTGATCTCCAATTTCAATGGCTTTCAAACAAGAGCCAATCACTCAACATGTTCATCTCATCCTGAAAATGGCAATATGTGGTTTAAGTGCACAGGCCAGCATCACATACCAGAGGTTACTTAGAGGGATTTTATGGATCTGCCCACCACAAGGTTTTGAGATCTGACCCTTTCATAAAAAAAATTATAACAATTGAATATGCTTTTTGGAATCATCCCAAAAAATTATAAAAACATTATTGGAGTTGTATTCATTGATGGATTTGAGTAACTACAGTAGAAATGTGAAGAAGCTTCTTTACTTTATTTGAGGGCCTTAAAGGAACATTCTTCAAATCTGAGAGTTTAATAAATATATAGGAAAATTGACAACAACAGCTAATAAAAAGTCCTTTTTGTGACCGAAAAATTATCTAGAAATTTTCTAAATAATTTCAAAAGCTTTTTTTTACCCAGGATACTGAATGCTACGCCCTGCAGTCAAAGGATAAGAATTAGCCATCAACTCTCTCAGATTCAGTGGTCAGTAATTGAATGAGTGAATCCTATTGTCCAATTACCCGCATTATCAGTGGATACTCCTCTCATTAAAAGGCCAGTTGGACGGGAGAATAATTAAAAAGATTTGCAGCATGGACATTTAATGATCGCACTCCTTTCTGCCTGATATACTGTATTCTCCAGGACCCGTGAGATCATGTGTGACTAAAGGCGAACAAGCCCCCACTTCCAACCACCAACAACATTCATGTAAGTAAACATCTGTATGTGATTGGAAATGTATTCAATTATTGTATAGATTTATCTCCTTTGAAGCTATTTATTTGTGTTTTTTTTATTTATTTGTGTATTTTTTGTGTATTTCTTTATTGCTTTTTTTGAATAGTTTTTTGTTCATAAAGTAAAAACAGGGGAGTTTTGACCTCAATGGAGAACCTACTATACACAGTTTGGTGGTAGGTGAAACCTGAGGGCAAGGAGGAAAGGCCTGGGAATCACAACAGTGCTCACAACTGAGTAACCTGTAAAAATATATATACATTATTACCTGGGTTTTGTGGGGAATAAAGTGTAAAAAACATTGATTGCGATTTAGTAAAATACAAAATACACCCAGCAATTACTTCACTTTTTCTTCATCTAACACCATTTTTACTGGAGCCCGTGAATCCTTCACATTGTACGAGATCTTTTTCATTGTGTTTTTGTAAACCAGGTCAGGAGTCATGCAGCCAAAGTGCACTCTAAAACCTCTAGAGTGAAGTGCTAGCGGTTTGGTCAGTACAGATTCTGGTTAAGATCTCTTCAGGTAAAAAATACAACTAAACTAATAGTCTTATGAGTGCTGGAGGAAATACACTCCTCTTCTTTCATGGTGAAGTATGGCTGTAATTAGCAGAATGTCGATAAACAACATCAGGGTAATTTGGAAGACGTGTTGCCGTGGGGCCTGCTCAGATCAAGATGTGTATTAGGCTATTGGAGAGGCTGTGTGACTCTAAAGACTCATTGTAAACATATTTCAACAGCCACTCACCAGCACCATTCATCTCCTCAAAGCAGGTCCAAAACTAGTAAGTCATTTACACGGTTTCTTGTGCATGTTTGGAATCTTGATGTTTAATGTTTTTGGAAATTGGGGTCACAAGGTTGTGATTTGGAGAGAAATAGCATAGCCCAAACAGTTGAGGAAAAAGATTGATTTGGAAATGTGTCTTTGTGTGTGTGTATTGTAAATGTTTGATCTCCTTCGTGTTGGCCCTGTGACTAACTGGCCACTCTCCAGCTGTGCACTCTGCTTAAGGCCCATATTGCTGGGATAGATACACCTTTAACCCCAACACCCAAGTGGAAGAAAATGAAATTACTGAAAAAGGCCAAATCACTGGTCAAATGTAATCTCACAGTAAATTATTAGACCATTATTTATCAAGCATGCTTGCCTCAAGAATGAGTCTGTTTGTTTGTCTACTTCTAGGCCTCCTCCCTCCTCTGTAAATGTTCAAACTATTTCATTTTATCTCCCAAACATTTAACATGAGCTGTTGTACATAGTCCTATAGTCATTGCCAAAGAACCTCTAGGCTCTGCAATGTCCATTACATAGTCCATTACTGCTCTCACCATTGCATCATTATCTTTATTGGTGATGTCCATTTTATAAAACATCTCCCATCTCTTTCAAAGTCCTATATTATACTCTATTATTATAGTCTATTTTGGATACACTTAGTTTACCGTTTCACATTTTGCCACTTGAAAGACAATAATTAATAATAATTATGTAATACAAGCTGGAGCTTCCACTGTGGTGTCAAACTTTAACAACACAAGTGTTAGATTTACCCAGAACCTATTCTAACTTCAATATTGAGTTGACACAATATTTTTTATTTGAATCCAACTTTTTTTTTATTTGTGCCAGTTTCCAGTGGTTTTCAAAAATGAACCCCAATCAATGTTTACATCTTTTGGGACATAAACAAAGCTCTCACAGCCAAACATATCTTCAGCATGGGCCATACAACAGTACAGAGAGAGGACTATTTGCTACCTATGTAATAATTGAATCTATCTGACTATCATCAATATAAAACTTGACTTAATGAAAGAAAGCACAACTCTGTGTATGTGTTTGAGGTAGTAACAAAATTACAACGTGATTAAAAGCTCAGAAAATTTAGGACCTTTTAAAGAAGAGTCATTATTCACAGGCTATAAAAGCTATAGTCACAATAATGATTATAGCATTGTAAAAGTAATGCAAATATTCAATTGCTCTAAATGCTTTATTTGCACAATTCACAGGACACACCACAGATAGATGCGAATAATGAGAGCGTACCAACAATAGCACTGAGGCTAAATGGGCCTATATTAAACTTATTCAATTTCATTCTTTTTCCGTGTCTGTAAAGAAATATTGGCTCCCATGCACCACCAGCACCACATGGGCCCAAGATAAAATGCTGTGTAAAAGTGCCATAAGACTGTCAGTAGGGAATTAATCACCCTTATCGCTGATGTATAGTGACATCCCAATGGGTCACCTGTGAAAAGAATCTACAGTAGCTACTGTGCACCCTTCCAAAAACACACACAGTGAAAAAATCTGCTTTGGGAGCTAAATGTATCACTAAAGGATCCTTTATGAGACGGGATTGTAGTGTACTTAAAGTCTTTAAGTACACTACAATCCCGTCTCATAAAGGATCCTTAAACATATCTTTAAGTTAAAGATATGTTTGTCCCTGTTGTATCAAGGTATCATTTTGACTATTACTTCACACATTAATCTTTAAATGAATAAATAAATAAATAATATTTTAATGAAGCATTTTGCCATGTTTAGAACTTGACATACTTGACTAACTTTTAAGGTATTTGTACCTCGCTTTATGTAAATGATCTCCAAAAACAGATACAGCTACATTCCAAATGTTGGCATCTGTCTAAAAACGACACAGACTAATATTTAGGAAATAAAACAGGACTAGAAAAAGTATCCCAGATATATAGATAGATGGTGAAATTGTATCCCTGGTTTACTACACAACTTTTCTCTGTTGTATCAGACAAAACATTCATCCACGGTTTATAAATGTTTGCATCTCTAATGTTATAAAGCTTAGGATACCACACTTACTGTCATATACAATTCCCAATGTAATTCTTCAACATGTCAATAAAAAGACTTAGGAAACAGACCACTACAGTGCAGTCCATGTGTGACTGTATAGTGGTTGACCTCAGGCAGTTGTATCTGTTTCAAAGCTGACGCTGAGCTTCCAGACGGCCACAGCATAAACACATGCTGTGTATTTTGGTTTCCATAATGAGACTGTATGTTTTAAACTCGTGTTGAATGAGTTGTCTTGAGTTTCTTACCTACACTATGTTCCTATTTACAGTGGCAACAGAACACACATCTGAATCAACACAAATGCTTTTATAGGAACTAACCCCAGAATAGACTCTTTTGTATTATATAGAGTGCATCAAAGTAAATGTAGGGTCTAAACACTTAAATAATAACAATAACATAAAAAGTGCATTGAACTGTGTTTTAATGTCTCTAGTATTTCCCTGTAACAAATGAACGTTTAGATCTTGTTTTTATTTATTGTGTACCGCTTATCCTTTTAAATCAGATCCTCTCATTTTCTGTGTTGTGCTAGACGTAAAAGCTCTACACTGGTATTCTGTTATTTTAAACAAAAATACTCTATGAGTAAATGTATATAGTTTATTTCTGTTGGTACAGTATCACATCACATTTCAAAACCTTAACCTTTACAATCGTGTTTGCAGTTCCAGGTTGTCTTGCTCTCCTCTGTCTCCAGGTGTAAACTTTTGAGACAAAATTCAGTCTCAAAGTTGAGCCACTCAGGCCAAGGATTTTCCTTAACCTCTTATGAGAAATGGACCGCAGGGTGAATTCATAAAAGAGCAGTCTGTTGGACAATTTGTCTTTTGACAGGAAGGAACATTGGGAGCCACCAGAGGGTGGTCAGCGGTGAGTGGCACCAGCCTGCCTGGGGCGGTACCTGCAGGCCATTCTTCCCAGTGATTTGTCCTGGACCAGAGAGAGGAGAGGGGGCTGCCATCTGGCCCGGCCGGGGAATAGGGTGGTGTCAGACGGCTCCATCAGGCCTGTTTGTGAACAGATGTTGTGTGGTGAGCTGGCTCCAGCTCAGCTCAGGAGGAAGACGTGTCCATCAGAGGTGGACACAGGCTTCAGGGCAGCAGCACGCTCTGACCTTGGGCTGGCACTAACACACCACAGTACTGTGATCTGGACATCAGGTACTATATACAAATACAATTCAGATAAAGAGTTTCATTATATCACACATCCAAACACGTGTCATATGAGTCAATAAATAAAACTGAACAAATACAACTATAGTCTCTGTGAAGCAAAAGAAAAGTCTTTACAATCATGTCTAGTCCCACACTCTGAAGCACAAGCACCAAGTCTGTAGTAACAATAAAAACATAATGGAGAGCGTTTCAGAAAAGCAGCCATTAAAATAACCCCATGTGATCAATTCTGCAACGCTTTAGTACATAAATGTGATGTGAGCAACTGCACCTAATACTCTGAGAACTGACGCTTTACTTCACAGTCCTGCTGGCTGTAGTTGGGGTTATTTTAATTGACACTGTCTTTTTAAAGTATAACATTGGAAAAGTCACTTCTCAGCATTCCTACAGATTACAAGTCGTCACATTGATACCACTGTAGCTGTATCAGTTCCCTGTAGCTCGTGTGTATTGCCCTATGAAGAGAGGACAGTGTAAAATGCAAGGGCAAGAGGATCCATATCCTCTGTCTCCATCATCCGGATCTCAGCAATCAATAAACGTTTAATCAGTCAATTATATGGCACTAAGTTAACAGCCTGCAGGTACAGCCATCTCCAAGCACTATGCCATGAAAATACAGGCCATAGGAAATTTATCTTTTGGAAAATGTCATAGTAGAAAATGAAGCTTGCAAGGGAGGGATGTACAAGTCCACCACATCATCTATGGGAAGATAGAGAGGACAAACTACATTTCAAAGGAAGGGGTTAAAGAAGAGATTAGGAGTGGGGACCATGAGAGAAGATTGCCAATGCCCCATGGTCCAAGTGATCTCCTAATGCTGCACAGAGAGCCTATCAGGCCAGTGGAAGAAAAAATACTGGGATTTGGATCATGAATATTTTAGCAATTAATCTGATTGAACAGAATTGGGTATATGTATATTACATTATGTACTACAATAAAAAAAAAAAAAAAAAACTTTTTATAACCTAAAAATGACATTATACACACATTAGAGTGAATATACATTTTTCATCGACCACAATATATTTTAAATAAATTATCCATTACCCACTAAATAATCGTTTAAATTCTATATTAAATATTTCTGCAAGCCTTTTACAAAAGTTACCGGGTTAAGGGAACTATACAAAAACCTCACATCACGCCTGAGGTTTGCTGGCGACCTGGCCTGTAATTTGGGGGGTGTCAATATTTGAATTGCAGTCCAGCCCTTCACCTATAAAAACTAACATCTGTTGAAGCATACATTAAGTTTAAAAATAACTGTACAGAGATCAGCGCCTCAAATACAGTCAAGCAGATGTCGTTTTACAAAGTGCCAGATGGAACAATGAAAGCGAGATTGGAAATTGCCAAAGTGCTGTGAAAGGTCAGCTCAATTAAGAAAGCTGCGTTGGCTGCCATATGACAATTAAGGCCAGTTTAGAGCATGGCCGCTGCAGTGGGGCATGAGGCGGGAAGGAAGGAAGAGGCAAACTTCTTGGGGGCATGAAAACGCAATGAGCTATTGGGATGGACTTGAAGCTTCCCCACACTGAAGTGCATTTAGATCAGGTCAAGGTTAATGACCCGCACAGATAAACCTTATAGAACGCCTCACAGCACCACTCACGACCTTTGTCCGTCAGTATTAAGGAGCCAATAAATTACACCAGTGACTTTAAGTGACATTGAGATTCACTAGGCTCTAATGAGAGAAGGAGGGAGGCGACACACAGGAGCAGTTTATTGCATTTTACCATTCCAGTGTTTTTTATATTTAGGTTGATAGTTGGTATCTGTATTGAAGCCGCAATTCTTTATTGACATCTGTAGATAAACCAAATCTGTGAGCTGGAGTCAAAATATGAGCGTGTACATACAGCATCTGAACTGAAAATGTTCTGCAAAGTAGGACATCTGGTCACCAGGTTGCTTTCATTCTTTCTTCATTCTTTCTTGTGCTTGTCACCAAGAAATGGGGATCAATACCTAGCCCCAGAAACTATGGGCCTTGGACAATGGTCAGTGAGTTTTTAAAAGGGACCTAAACTGGCAGACACTCATTCAATCTCACGTTCATTCCTTATGGGTAATTTAGAGTCGTCAATTTTCGACACATGCATGTTTTTTGAGCATTTAGATGAAACCAAGAGAGAACCCACAGAAACACATGGAGGGTATGCAGACTCAGTGTGTCGGCCGGCTCGAGAATCGAACCCACGACCTCGTGCACTTCTCCTGTAATATTATTTAACACATAACGGAAAAGCAACTCACATTGTTTGCTGACTGCATTTTAGATACATGCGTTGTAAAGTGACACAAGGAGAACATGCAGACTTGACACAAAAAGGCCCAATAGCAGCTGCTGTGAGGATCAGTCACACAGTTTGCTACCTGCGGACACTGTGGCAAAATCACACGGCCACAAAAGTAATTCAAGGAAGCAAAAAAGACCAAGTGGAAAAACAGGCTATAGCCGTGAGGTCAGACTCAATCTCACAGGGGCCACATTGGTTTTGGGAATCATATGAAGAGCAGATGATATTGCTAAAAAAAAAATGCTGATCTGATCCAGAAATTCATTGTTTTATTCACATTGAAAAAGGAAAGTATTTTACAGAAATCACAAACTATACTGAACAATTTTATATCTTAGTTGTAGTTAGAGTCAATATTATTATTATATTATGTTATAACTTCACATCTTGGTTCTTGGAAAAATCAGGTTCCATCTTGTCTTGTCTTGTTGTCATTAGCTGATGAGTACAGATTGGGGTTTTTATAATGGTGATTATAAAAGTGAGACATTTCCTGCCTTTCTTTACATTACCTTTATTCTGAATATCCTGGTAGACTAAAGATTTCCAGACATCTTTCCCCTTAAGTCAAAAACTAGTCAACTAACTTCTGTCCTTCTCCTGTGGGAAACCATACCTGCTTTAGTGCCACTGCTCATCTCATTATTTGAATCCACCAGGGCTTGTGTGAATTGTCCCAGATGGCTTCCACCCTCCTCTCCGCTCAGTGCTGAACCACAAGGGGGCAATATTTGCATTGTTTGTCAGCATCCTCCCCAGGCACACACTCACTTACGTGGAGGTTTTAACACATTTTGGACCAGTTTAAAGCGTCTTCTGCATTATGAGCCCAACAAAAGTAATAGTTTACATTATAATTATAGAATTATACAATTTACTGTATTTAAAAGCATGCCCCATTTACATCTGCTGGTTAACTAGGCTTTGTAGTATTGTATGTGGCTTTGCATGAATCTCTCTTTGAGGAAAAACTAAACTCAAAACAGTACAGTATATTAAGCTTTTGTGCTATTATATCATTTGATCAATAACCACAAGTTGAACTGAATGTAAATGCATAATTTAGAGGTAATAAAAACAAATAAACAAACAAACATGTAAAAAAAACAACCAAAAAAAACATTGATTTTGTTAAACAATTCACTTAATATCCACAATATTATCTGCAAGATTGTGCATAATGTCACCGTGTCATTGAGGCATCGTGTTAACACTTTATTAGTATTTTGATGGTGACAATAAATAATGAATAATCCAGCCACAAACCAGTGCATTGTTTGTGCCAGTTTCATGGGAAAATAAAAACAGTTGCACCAGGAAGGCTTTACTTTCATTGGGAAAAAGGAAAGAATTAGTAACAATTTATGGTGCATAAATTCAGACTTCAGAAATCTGACTCTATAGAGAGCAGTTTAGAAGCTCCTGAAAAGGTAGCCAGAAACACATTTTATGATGGAAGATCCCACCCTGACTGGTCTCTGGCCTGCAAATTGGACCTATCAGTTGTAAATATTCATACATCTAGTCTACGAGCTGTAAACAGTCTTTCCACATGAACGTTTAAGAAGCTCTCTTAAGATTTGTTCAGTTGATTCCTCCAAAGTTCCTCTGTAAGCACTTTTTACAGTGGGCAAACGGAATTATTCATGGAGTTAATGATAACATAAATGCATCGGCGACAGAATTATATGCACCCTTGGAGATTACCTTTATTTACTCATGAAAAAGAAGACACTGAGCTACTTTAAAACCATTCTTTTGAACTCTGTCCCCAGCACACTGAGAGGGATGTATGTTAGGTCTGCTAATATCTCCATTTGCATGTCCTTAAAATACAGTTTTAATTATAGATAAGGGTAACCTGTGATAGCAGCACCTCTGCGGCTATAGCACTAATATAATACTCTGGCAGCATGTTGTTACCGGAGAAATTCCACACATTCATGTTAATGTCGCTCTCTGGACGTATGATAAGATGGTCAAAGTCAAAGGCACTAAATGTAACAGGAATATGGAGAACCTTAAGGAGATCCACTGTCCACTATGAGCTGTGTTTTTATTGGTTGGAAATGTATATTTGCATTTACAATCAACAGTTAAGGGACATTTTAGTATCTCACAAATGCTACACATACCTCCACACGTGTGTGACTTTCAATGACCCCAGTAATGTCCTTCTCATTTTACTATGGGTTCTTTCGGGTTCCTTCCAACTTCCAAAGGCGTTATAGGGAGAATTTGTGACTCTCATTTACCCCAAGAGCATGTGAGTGAGGGGCAATGGCTGTCTGTCTGTATCTGTGTCAGCCCTGCAATTAACTGTCCAATGCTCAGGGTGTACTCCGCCTAAAGAAGTTGCTGGGACAGGCTCCAGGCTCCTACAACAGGACATGAATGAATGCTGAATGCCTCACTTATACATATAAGCTGGACAATGTAAATCATGTACATCAGGCTGTTGTCCTTGAAGAGCTCTCAGCAGGTGTTCTGGTGGATCGCGGGCCGACCTCTCACCTGCCTCTCATTATCATGTGAATGACAACAGGGCTCCGATCGATAGTTCCCCAATGCAGTTTGAGGATCACAGATAAGAGGCCACCTTGTTGTCAGTGAGAAAATGCAAATGTAATTAATGTTCAATAATCCTTCAGAGAGTGGATTATAATGTAGGTTATTTACTCCAAACAGGCCTCAGATGAAGAGCAGCAGCATGGAAAAGTAAAATGGTTGAATGGCAACAGCTTTCAATGTATCACAATGTAATAATATGGTAATAATGAATAAATAACTTTATTTTACACAGCCTTTAACTACATTGTATCTACCTCATTAAGTACAATGTAATACACCGTGTACCAAACTGTAATAACATGTAACTACATTGTACATACAGAATGGTTAGGGTTAGTGTTGGGGTTAGGGTTAGATACAGTGTAGTTACATTGTACTTAATGAGGATACAGTGTAGTTAGGGGCTATGTAAAATAAAGTGTGACCTAAACAAGTCATTTTTTGTTTTTGTTATAACACCATTTCTATGTAGTACTTATACTAATTGTATGCAATATATTTACAATAGATACAATATAGAATAACATGGTATTTATGGGTAATCAATGATAAAGGTTAGAGTTCGTTATTACATAGAAATTAACATAATTACTATTACTGCCTGTTTTTTACCACACTATTACCATATTGCTACTGGGCTATAAGTTAAGTTTAGTTCAATGTAAAATGTAAAATACATTTTAAAGTTATTACAATTTTGCGAACAAAGGATCCAGATACATCTTGATTGTTCCAGAAGCTCTCCCCAGCACTTTCGTCTTCACCCTACATCAGTAATGACGCTGACCTCCTGATGACATCCACTCCTGACTGCCATTTGACCTGTCTTTGTCTGGATCACTACTGCCAATAGACAAGAATATTTAGCCTCAAACGGCTTCACCAACGAAATTTAACAAACAGATAAACACATATATCCTCTGTCTTACCCCCTCCAGAGTAAACAGCAATGCCCTTTACGCTTGTAAATGATGTGATATCGGTGTCCATGAGGTAAAACACATACAGTAATTACATGATGATAAATACACATCATTATTTATGCAAATTAGGCGTGTGCAGTTAGAGCAGCAACAATTCACTATAAAATAAAGAAGTATGTCATTTTTATAGTGTCCTGATATTTAGGAGGACTAGAGGTCTATTTTTCATTGCCAAATGCTCTATGGGCCAGCTCTTCCACTTTACACATGGTAATACAGCATTTCTTTATTGGCTATTTTCATTCTGAGGCATCCTCTAACCCCATGGTCTTCCTTAAGGCCACCCTGAAAGTTTCTAGTATTGTTTTTAGTTTCATTGTTCATCTTTGTTCAGGTAAACGTCAGGTGAAGCTAAAATTGTGTTGCGTGAATTCGAAATTTTGTAAAAATAAATAAATAAATAAAAAGGTATAATGTAAAACAGGATGATTTTCTGTGTACAAACGCTTCATGCACAGCTGTCTGACTGACTGAGTTCATGATTAACTTAATATTTTTGATCCTATAAACCTCTGCTCACAACAACACTTCCCGCTGAGGCAATAGCAATTTCTGCGAGAAGCCGTGCTCCTCGTGATTCAAAATCATCAACTCAGCATGTGTCAAAGAGGATCCCATGCCTGATTGTGGATGATGAATAAAGAAAAAATAACATCTGAGGTTGAAATAGACGGTGATGCCCAATTAAAGAAATTGTTATTGTGGAAAAGCATTAGGACTTTGCTTCAGTAACCACCATCCCATTCCAGCTTCAATGATCTACTATATGAGCAGAGGGGAAGCTGCTGTTTGTATGCGCGTGGGAGGCAGTGTTCGTTACAAGACGGAGATGATGGGGCAATACAATTTATTTCTTAAGTGTGCTACGGGCCATATTGCCTACCATTAAAAGAGGCCAGCTGATAATTAAGTAATCTGTGAGCGTGAGCAATACTGTCCTTCTTCACCACCACACCAACATCATTTCAGATCACACCGGCCACTGTTATTATTGCATTGTGATTTCAAAGTGCTTTGACACAGAAGGGAATGTTCTATGAGCTAATGACTCCAGTGAGATGAGGCCATTTTGAAGATGCACATCGCCTGTCACACTCATTTTGCTCTCCACACCAAAGTTGGGAAGATACTGTGGATAGTGATTTTGGTGTGTACGATTTTGCATTGTATTTGGCATGTGGCTCATGACACAGTTGTAATTACATTTCGTTAAAATTCTCCGGCAGGTTTGGATAAGTAATGGTGGATGGATCGTAGCTAGAGTTTATTATTCTGTCCAAAGAGCTCATAGAAGGTTTCCCCCATGTGTATTAATGTGAGATTGAATTGATTGTCAACAAAGTGTCAACTCTAGCCTCTGTCCTGGGTGTCACATGCCCAGTCATGTGTCTGAGGCTTCAGACAAATGAAAGTGCTCAATTAAGAGAGTATTTGTAATTACTATATCAATGTAACAATCAGCACAATTATGTACATGTGTGTATTCAATAATAAAGACTGAAAATGTGCCTTTGATTACTGTGAATGGCCAAGGTCCAAAATGACAAAAACTAAACATAAAACAACGCCTCAGTTTGTGATAAAATCTCATCAAACTTGTATGTATTTCTCTAACTACAGTCTCAGTTTGTCTTTGTAGCTGTTAGCATCTTTCATCATGTTGCTCTGGTTGCTGATAAAATATTTATCCAGATTGCAATTTACAACAATCTACAATTTACAGCAGCCGTGTGTATCATCCATCTCTGCGCTTGTCCAAATGCATTTCCTTTGTTTCTTTAAAAATAATCAAATCAGGGGAGGTTTAAGACAAGATTTCTCTCTCTCGCCGCTAACAAACGCTAACATTTTAATTCCTGCTTTCATCCCTCAAGACTGAAAATACAATTTCACGATCACCTCGCTGCTAGAGCCATGTTTAATAATTCCCAATTATTCACCGAGGCACCTAGTCGGCAGCGTGCTGAGCCGCAGAGCCCTTCCAGCAGCCGGCCTGCTGCTGTCTATGTGTTCAGTCACCTTGATATCATTGATGAGCATGTTCCCATCTTAGCAGGTTACAACACGGGACCTATGCTGCCGGATTAATAATACAGTACAGTGTCCACGGGACCTATGCTGTTGGATTAATAATACAGTACAGTGTCCACTCTGAGCCTTTTTCTCCAATTTGTTACGCAGTTTACCCAAACATGCATCGTGGAGTGTTTTCAGGCCTCGCGTGGGGAGGATTTACCCACACACTGGGACAACTCGCACTTATTGTGTGAAAAACACTTCCTCTAAAAGCACGAGTGAGGCCTTTATTTACTAAATTGTCCTTTTATCACGACTTACATTGAGCTTGAACAAAATGCTGCACATTCTCAGGGAGCAGACGTCTCTCTCTTCTTCATGTGGCTCTGGGGATATTTATTTATTATTTACATTTATGTTTATTAATTCCATACCATTATGTTGAGCCTGTGCAAAGTGACTGTGGGACATAATCATTCTCGTGCATGCTGGGAACTTATTGTACAAACACTGTATGTTGATAGTGTCTTCATTTCAAGAGATCTTATCTGGAGGCATATTCTTTAAAAAAAAATAATTCTAATTACAATTATTTCATTAGCATTCATTTTGAGCATTACCCACTAAACACTGAAGTAGTGGTGGTTTTTGTTTTGTGTCTCCTGCTCTTGGCTCAGTTCAGTATTCAGCCTGACTGCTCTGGGACATTTCTCACCTATCAGCAGCCCTTTTTATATACCGTAATATTGGGCTATACACATTCATATGCAGTGAAATCACCCTTACCAAACAGTTTGTGGTTTGTCTTATTTGTGCTTGGTTGTTGGCATTTGGCTTACTCTGAAAATATTAGCTCAATATCTCCTAGGTCTTTTGCTATTGTATTGCTTTTCTAATATATGCATTCTAATAAAAACATTAATGTGAAGCAGGACTTCCATTTCAGAGTGAATACCTGTAGAATTAGTGCCTGAGCATCTATTCAGGTATTCACCGGTGGAATTTCAGATCCAGACACAGTACAGTTCAATTCACTATCTATCTATAAACAGTCTTGTTTTTGCTTCGCATGTCACCCCTAATACATCGGCCCAGTCCCATATAGAAGCAGGTCTTAAAATTAGTGATTGCAGGTCAGGCAGAGGTCAAGAGTCTGATCAGAACCATGTGTTGGCAACATTATGTGTACATTTTTCACGTCAGTCCATATGGAGATCAATCTTTAGCGCTGACCTACCCGTGCGCTCTGGAAAACGCAGCATATTTATGAGCTCATGGTATGGACCTGTGTGAGTTTTTTCATACTCACTATTGTGTGGGGAGGTGGTGGTGATCCACTCTGAAAAGTTTCCTCCCATCTTTCACAGACATTTCCCTGAACATCTTATTGTCTAAGATTGCATGTCAGGCAGGGATTTGTCTTCATATCTACCAGCAGATGACACTTTTATTTTAGAGTTTGTTGGGGGGCTAAAAAAAAAAAGGCCTGAGGTTGGATGTCACAGCGGGATGAGAAAGTGTGTGTTAGCGCTCATTCTGGCTCAGAACATTTAGGTAAAATATTTACTTTTGTATTGTTTCAGAACACAAAACTTACTTTAAGCATTTTATTTAAAAAAAATGCTGTAAAGTAAAAACAAACACAATCAGTGTGGCAATAATAATAATAATAATGCATTTTATTTATATAGCACTTTTTAAGACACTCAAAGACATTTTACAATTCCATTATTCATTCATTCCACACACTGGTGGTGGTAAGCTAAGTCTAGAAGCGTGGCTGCCATTTCGTGCCTACAGCCACTCTGACCACCACTGCGCCACTGCGGCCCCAATAAACAAGTAATATAATAGTGATTAAGTAATTTATATGTAATTGCCCTTCATACAATTACTATTCATTATTAGTAAACATATGGAACACAGAAGGCTGCTAATGTTTTCTATCACAATTACGTTCACTACATTTCTGTGAACAACAACTGTACTCTTGTTTCTGTAGCGTCTGAGGATCTGGATTTTCGCTGTGTCCATTGTGTGTCCACAGCTCACAGAGACACAGCCTGCCGCTTTCAGGGCACCACTGCCATCCCCTAATATGGCAAATGAATGCATGAGCGAATACAAGGGTGAATAACTGAATGAATAACCAAAGACAATTTACATAATTGCATGTAGGGTATGTGTTTTCCTATGTTTGAGCAGCTATTTGCATATTCACACTCTATAGAAATTATTCAGCCAATACTATAGATCCATCATGTATATACAACCCTTTTGAATTAACCAGAAGCTCGAAAAAGACGTCCAAAAATATAATAATGTTAATGATGTTTTAGGCCCTGCGGGGAGATACCCACCCAGCCCCCAGAGCAATCACTGACACAATGAAAGAAATCAGTTAAGACCTGTTTGCTTTGCAGGTAAATATTAAAAAAGATAAAAGAATAAACACACATCCATCAACTATTAAGTATGTCTTTAACAGTTTTTCCGCCTGCAGCATTGATAGGCAACAATAAACCATCCACAGTGAGCAAGAAACTTCCCCAAATCCCCACTGTCTGCTTGCGTCATTTCAAGTGCTATTTTTCTTTCTGTCACTCTGCTTTGTGATCCAGATCGACATGGAGCGTATGTGCAGTACATCTTACGAACTGGTCCAAAGCACTTTGAGCTCCTTCTGCGGATAAGAGGCGAGCTAACCTTTACGACGGCACTCTTTGAGAAGGAATGTGTTCATAGAGCGATTATCTGTCTGGGACCCCTGAAGATGGCTTGATATGCCAATGTAAATGATAAATGTAAAGGGCAATTTAAAACCAAAACAGATACGCCAATGAAACAAAATGAAATCAGTGCACTCAGACAACAAAAACATCAAAACACTCAACCAGTAAATGTTATGATATGATATAATTACTAAGAGGTTGTTGGTTGGCAAGATAACATATTAAAGGTTGGATTAAAAAAATAAAAATAAAAAAGCCGAGCCAAGCCGACTGTATGTGGCACTTAGTCTGACATTGTTGATGGTACGATTGCCACTGCTGTTCCGCTCATGCTCTCACTTTTGGCTCACTTTGTGCTCTGGTCATGTTGTGTTTTTGAAGCTCTCAGGTTGGTTTTTTGCCCCTTTCCGCAATTTTGTGCATTTGTGATTAATTAGTGATGAATGGAGTTTAGTGTGAGAACTGGAGTCACTGCCGGTGGATGCTTGCACCTGTAAGCCTTGTTCCCTGCCTGCCTACATAAGGTGTTGTAGAAGGTGAAGAGTGTGCGTGCCTTTAACATTAGCTTTGTTGTACCATTGTTGTACCAGCCTTACTCAGAAGAACTTTTATGACTAAAGTCAGCTTAACAAAGACATTTTAATATTGTTGTAAAATCTATGTATTTTCACTATTATTTTGAAGCCAGACCTTTCTACGTATTGGTAATAGAGAAACCCTAGACTAACATTTGGCTTTTGCTGGACCCTTCAATCCCGGGCCCTACCTACTATTAGAATATCATTTGTAGTAGAATTCTGTGCCATGAAAATTCACTTGATACTTGGTGTGAGTTGTGGGACATAGAGGCAGATGAAGGGAGATGAGAGAAAAAAAGCACTGTACTGACCCATTTCCCCTTCACCTTTGGGCTCACCATGTGGGGCTGCTCCAGGAGCCGGATGAGGGGCACGTGAAGAGTCGGACTCCAGCCAGCACAATGGCACCCCTGCCTGGGTACACTCCACTTTCGCTTGGTCTTCCTGGCCTGCAGCTACAAACATATTTTCTGTTATGCAGGGTTAAAGCAGAGGGGAGCCCAACACATAGAAAGTAGTGTGTGTTTCTCTGTGTGTTTCTCTTTGACCAGGGCAGCCAGTGTGAGATTTTATACAGTTTTTTTTTTATATTATTGAACACCATGAACTCTAACCCTATTTTGATTTTTTACCACTCCGACAGCAAGGTATCGGCGAAACGGCCCCATACGTTTGCCACCTTAATCAAACATTGTGTTGAGGGTTATTATATTGTTAATGAGCTATGAAGAGGCCCCGTCCCAAAACCATGACAAACATTGGAAGGGCCTATTTGACTTTTTTATGTTTGAGAAGGATGTTTTTTGACAAATTTCCCTAAAACTACATTCTTCTTTCAGTCTATAGGGGGCGCTATAGAGGTACCTGGCATCATATTGGTCAGATGTGTTCAGGGCCGGGGGGTAATTAGGTATTTCAGGTTTGAGCCTAATCGGGCAAAGTATGTGCACGTTAGAGGCTGTCAAATATACCTGACCTCCCAAATTCCTGTTTGTTGTAGGGTGGGGTCATAATAATATTATATGTTGGGTACATTGTGGAGAATCACTGTACCAAGTTTCATTGCTCTCTGCCAAAGTAAGTGTGTCCAGGGTCCCATAGGGGTC
>JAVQKC010007496.1:0-20288 GCA_036025475.1 Philypnodon macrostomus
CATAGTAGCTTACCACCACCAGGTGTGACTGGAGTGAATGAATAATACAAAAATATGTAAAGCGTCTTTGAGTAGTTGTGAAAAGCGCTATATAAAATTGATGAATTATTATTATTAAAACAAATTTGATTCTGCTCTGGAGATTACATACAGTAACTTTCACAGCTTGTCCAGAAGGCTGAAAAGCTTGGTGGTGTGATTTCTGTCTCAATCATTTCACACTGCAATGAGTTCTTGGGCAAGGCACTTTCTGTGTTTGGAGCGGATTAGGGAGGCAATATAATTTTGTTTTTATTTGCAGGTAAACACAGTCAACAAGGCAATGCAATGCTATGGATTAGAGGGCATGACATGGCTGCCACATCTGTCAGTCTGCCCCAGGACAGCTGTGAATTCTGAGTTTACCATCACCAGTGTGTCACCATGTGACTGTGAACTGGCTGAGCAATGGACTCAATTGTAAAATGTTGGGATGATTTGAAAAGTGTCCTAACGTTGAACCTTGCCTAAAACCCATAGTTCCTCATAGAGTTGTAAATTAAAGTCAGTTTTTAAAATGTTACTATGGAATTTATTGTGGACTAAAATAACCCAAGCTCAACAGTCGTCCTCAGGGACTTCTCAGCCTACTTAGCGCCATAACACATTTGCCTGAACCCTTGAGAATGATTATAATTACAGACTATTGTAAATGTGCACCATTTATTTGCGATGGGTATATATTACACCAAGTATATCCTAGTGGCGCTTTGTTCCCATTTAGCCCATTCTTTCACCAAAGAGATTTTTGCAAAGACCCTTGATTGCAAAGAGTGCTTTTAAACTATATTTTTGAGGTGACGGAAAAGAACAGGGGACAAAGCGCCAACATTTATCTCATTTGGCGGCCACTTCTTGATAAAGAAACTGGGCATTTTCAACAAATTGCGATCAGAATTGTGTTTTTGGACAATCATGGAAGGCAATCGTAGCAATCGGATTTTCTCTGTGTTGCAAGAAATCAAGTGTATTCAGGTTTGGACTCTCTTAGATTCACTGCAGTTGGTGGTGGTGCAGTGGGAAATGTATTGGAAGGAAAAAAGAGAAGTGAAGCCAAAGAGTTAAATTGACCAAACGGTTACGCTAACTCAGGTGATATTCAAAGTAGGAAATCAAGGCCAAATTGCTTCAAAGATGGAAGCATTTTTTGCACAGTAGACTAGTAGAGTAGTCAGGGAAAACTCTGGCCTCTTTATTAGGTAGACCTACCTCAGCTCAAAATGCTTATTGGTCTATACAAAAAGCCAATGGATTTAGTCATGCATGTGCAGTATGTTTTAGACCAGTGATTCCCAAACTGAGGTCCAACATGAATTCTTTAAAAAGGATTTTTGCTTGAAATGAGTAATTACATCATATTCAATAAATTATCACTTCAAGTTACTAGAGAGTGTTGTTTTCAATGTTTTTAATAAAATATTTTGATGAAATAGGTGACTAAATTTTGTATTTTGACAGAAGATATTAAGATTAGGGGGGCCATGGTAAATTTTGGGATATTAAAGGGGGCCAATCTTGTCTAGTTGTTGGTGCCAGGTGGACTACTTCATAAATGTTCCAAAATAATACTATTAAGGCTGTACACTGAATGATTTGAAAAAAGATTCAAGTGAGTGGTATTTCTGTGAGCAAAAATGCCCTGTTTATGCAAGGGACTGGTTTGAAATAAAATAAGTGCAACATCAGATCAGATTCCCACTTGTTACATCAAGGTATGCCGATGCACACAATGACAAAATATGAAGCAGGTGATCAGGATTACCAAGCAGCAGAATACCACCCAGATTACCTAATGAAGTGGCCAGTGAGTGTACATTTATATTTTACAGTAGGGTTAGTCATGTTTGCATATTAGCTTATAGCATATATATTCTCTGACATGTCCCACTGACACTACAGGCTTGTGCTGACATTTATGAAGCTCAGCTGCTGAGTGAAGAGTCTATCAGTGCTGACAGACCACATGCTTCTTGATGGATACACTGCAGCTATATTCAGACTAGACTTAGAATACTCAAAGTGGGTTGTGCAATTTGCCTAAAATTGAGTTTCCTACCCTGCGGTAAAATATAAACTAAGTCATTATTTTACTTTGGTCTTTACAGCATCATTAAATCAGAGTTTGTGGGCTATCACACCACTGGTGTCAAAGTGGTAGCCCATCATCTCTTAGTTCGGACAGTGCTGTGTCCAGCTGGAGAAAGCTGGAGCCCAGTTTCTTCTTCTTCCTCTTCTTCTTCTTCTTCTTCTTCTTCCTCTTCTTCCTCTTCTTCCTCTTCTTCTTCCTCTTCTTCTTCTTCTTCTTCTTCTTCTTCTTCTTCTTCTTCTTCTTCTTCTTCCTCTTCCTCTTCCTCTTCCTCTTCTTCTTCCTCTTCTTCTTCCTCTTCTTCTTCCTCTTCCTCTTCCTCTTCTTCTTCCTCTTCTTCTTCCTCTTCCTCTTCTTCTTCCTCTTCTTCTTCTTCCTCTTCTTCTTCCTCTTCTTCTTCCTCTTCTTCTTCCTCTTCTTCCTCCAGTGAATGTACATATGAAACTGGTGGGGTTCAGTACCTCCAACAAGGTTAAGAACAACTGTCTTAGACCATTGTCCTGCTTAGTCTTGGTATAGAGCTGGTTCAGAACTGGACTCTAGACTACAGCTTTAACTGGTAGTAAGTCATAGTACAAAAGAACATACAAGCAGTTATAAGGCACCATTTTAGGACTTCTTGTACTCGACAACCAACCACCTATGGCATTGGTGGCAAACTGTGGTACTGGTATCACTGGTGGTACGTGGGCTCTGTCTAGTGGTACTTGGGCCTGGTTTTGTCCTGCTTAGTCATAGTCAGAACTGGATTAGTCATGGTTTATGTTTATCTCTAGTTTAGACATGATTTAGATCTGGTTTGGTTCTGAATTACACCCAATTAAGACCTCATTTAGTCATGTTTTATATGTGGGTTCATCCTAGGTGGACAGTGTGAGAACCCTTGAGAACCACTAACCTATGGTGATAAGCTAGGCAAGGGGGTGAAGTCCTGACACCACAGCAAACTAGAATGGAAATCAAACTACCAACCTTCCCGGTCACTGGACAACATGCTCTACCAACTGATCTATAGTAGTCCTGAAAAAGTATAAATGACAAATAGGGTGCGTTATCAGGTGAACAAAGACACTGCTCCAATTTCACCAACAAATCCATTATAGGTCCATTTTTTACACTGGGTCAGAGCTTGATGACCTGACCTGACTGACACTATTAGCACTAGGTGAACGATGCGTGTGTGTGAATCTTCCCCATATGAAATCTTAAAGAACAAATATGGATCAACTTCAAGCCCACTTTCAAGGTTGTGTGCATAAAAATGGATTTGTGTTGCAGTTGTGTTCCTAATTTTTTGTCAAAAATTATTACTAAAAAGTATTAAAAAAGTATCCCATTTCTGGCCACACACTGTATGTTCTTCATTTAGTGTCTGTCTATTACATCTACTGTATACTATTATCACCACACAGAAAAGTGGAAAGATATCTTGTTACACATTGAATGCTTTTTTTTAGTTGGGTTATGTAAAGTCATATGCAGTAAAAACACAATTTGGGCCAATTGAGAGGTAAGACTGAGAAGACACAAAAAATTGCCCTGTGGGCCACATTTGGCCCCTGGGACATGGTTAGAACACTCCTGCACTAGATACGATATACATAGAAAATGCTGATTTCCAAAATGTTCTGCCACAGTCCTCCCTTGTGGTCTATCAGTTTCTAAAATACACAAACTTCCCTCTGCCTTTACACTTCAATCCCAAAGGGAGTCACTTTCTTTTGAAGGCTGGTCAGTCAACAGAAACAGCCACGGTCACTGCATCCTCTTCATAAAAGTTCACTACTCCACTTTCACTAAGGGAGATGAGCTAAGCAACTTTTCTGGGACATTCTTTGTAAAGTGTTGGTAAAAGTCTGGACCCATAGCAGCTTTAGGGCTATTTCATGCGCCAAGAGCCTGCACAGACCTGTCTGTCTGGCCTGCTTTGAGGGTTAGCGATGATGAATGAAGCGTCTACAGAAAAGTACGTCCTAGATTTTATTTATTAATTTTTTCCGGACTTTGCTGCGTGTCCTTGTAGAGATTGTGAAGAACTTTGGCAGCTCAGATCTGATGGATGATGTGCAGAAATGATCCCACACCTCCAGGCGCAGTGGCCGAAGCGAAAAACAACATGTCACAGGGTTTAGCGTGATGCATGGTTGGGCAGAACACCGGTGCAACCAGTGACAAAGTCATTGGAGATAGGACTCTTGACATAGTAACTTTTTCTTTGGATAAGTGACTGACCCCTGGACTCTACAGAAAACATTAAATCCAATTTTAAATGTGTGGTAACCTTCAAATTCTGATTTGATGTTCCCATTGACACCAGTGTAGGGACTAAAGTAAAATAGATTACCAACTTTAAATCATATTACAAGGTCAGATGGTAACTTTTAAGCATTTATTATTTATTTATTTTAATTAGCAGCTTGGGCGATTCATAGATGGATTTGATTTCTCAATTGATTTGATTATTCATTCACTCTCAAGTCGCACAGTGGTGAGGAAACCAAGGTACTCAGCGAGAACCAACAGAAACACAGGGAACACAAGTGGACTCCACAGAGATTGTAGTTGGCTGGCCCAAGATTCACATGAACAACCTTTTTTAGAGGTAGGAGCAATAACCACCAAACCAAAAATATTTAAATAATGAAAGTCAGCTCGATTAAAACCATTTGACAGAAATTCTTATGAACTGTGTAGCTGTAAAAGAAAAGTCATCTTATTTAGTCAGATTCTGTACATGGAATTGATGAACACTACTGTGAAAACCAGTATTAGCAGCAGTTTAGCACATTATTTAGGAAGTCAAACGCGATAGCATGTGGCTGGACACTTTTTTTAGCCTACGCAGACAGACTTGCAATTGGATGGTTAAAAAACACATTGTAATGCATGGCCCGACCAGCCACTGACAAGCATTTTGTACTTGCAAACTAATGAGCTAGCTCCAATGGTCCCCCTTATGGAGCTCCGCCACAGGGCCCATGCAGCTGCACACAGGGGCACTGCTGTGTTCAAACGCCAGACAACAGGCTCTCTATCCTTCACTAAGTAGGCCTTTCATGTTCCTCCTCCCATCCTCTCCCATACATTATTACTGAAGCTTCAAACCATTCCACACTATTCCCTTCCCTCTATCTTGTACTTTTTGCATCGCTGCGTTCCTTTGTTCTTTTTGGTTTCCGCCACAATCTCCGTCTGTCCATCCCTCGCCTTGAGTCTCCTGTAGTCCGCGATAATGAGAGAGAAGACTTGGTTTCTTGTGCCGTGCTGCTTTGCCGTTACGATACGGGGTTTAAATCCAGCCGACACCGGCCCACCGGCGCTGCTAAAGCCACTGGAACAGAATAAACCCAGGAAGCCCGCGGTGTTGCTTCTGAATGGGCCCACACCCCGAAACTAAGCATAAAGCTACCAACATCATCATTGCACTGCAAAATATCATGTCCTCATTATTTAAAATGACTTCAAGTGAGTCGGTTGAGTTTATTTACTTATTAGGACTACATTAATTGACTTGTTTTAATTGTTTCTTACTTCAAGCACAATTCATCTAGCCTGGAAAGCCAGACGCGACTTCAGCGCAGCCTGATTGGTTGATCTGCAGTGGCGTTTGCTTCGTGCGTTGCCGCATTCAAGATGGCGCAAGGGTGTAGCGAGAGTTTAGTTCCAAAAATGACCCAGATTATGTATCGCTCTTTACTGGACGCCATATTGATTTACCTCTACTGTTCATCTTCTTCTGTTGTGTTTGCTTATTGTTCTATTCTTTTGTTTACATCCGCACAATGTAGGCTGTCTAACTATTTACTGGTGTCTGCCACTCTTCTGGTTGGTTTACACTGTGCTTTTTTGCCCTGCCCGAGAAATCAATTGATCCGAGTGAGTCACCAGACTCAAAGGGTCTGGCTTGTCAGGCTACAATTATTCTGCCAGTTGAATAAGGTGTTACTTTTCTTATTTCAAGTGCAATTTTCTAATTACACTGGCACGCTTTTTATTCAGAATCCAAGTCATTTTTACTAATTCTTTTTTTGCAGTGTGCCACCAACTCTGCCACAATTCATCCGCGTCAAACCCAAAAGGCTCTCCGCAGGGGTGTCTTCATCCCCCACACAACTTTGCTTTCACGGAGGATGATTTGAGCGGCTCAATCAAGCAGAAATAAAGATGACTTGTGCCCCCCTCCTCCCTCAAAGTTCCAGTTTCAAGATTTCACATGCCACTGATTATGCTTCTCGTATAGCAGAGCCAAAGGGGCCAAAAGATTTTCTCTGGAGCGGATTTGAAATGTCAACATCATTAGGATCAACTGTCAAATGTAGTGACAGTCAATACATTTACATAAGACTTTGAGAATCTTTGTGTACCAATTCCTGGAGACTTTTTTTAGTTCAGTTCATGGTGCATATAGCCCATGGATAAAGGCTGTTTTTGAGTTTGTTAGTTTGGCTTTTCAGGCTCCTGTGTCTTTTTCCTGAGGACAAGCGGGCAAACAGTACATGTCCTGGGTGAGTGCTGTCTTTAATGATTTTTTTTTGGCTCTGTTGAGAGACATCTGGAGTTCGCAGTTTCTTCCAAAGATTGCAGGGGGCAGCCAATATTTTTGTCTGCTGATTTGATGACTTTCTGTAAGGCTTTTTTGTCAGCAGTACGCCAACACACTTTCGATGGTGGAGCGGGAGAACGTTGCTATCAGGTTTTGTTGCAGATAGGTTTTTTTTAGCAGTATCCTTAAAAAGTATTTTTCTGAGCTTTCACAATGGCTGCAGTGTTTTCAGTCCATGTGAGGTCTTGGGAGAGAACTTAACAGTATCCACGACCGAATCATACAATTAGCCAAGTTCCTATTCATGCCTGCGGCTAAGTTCATCCACATGCTGTCTAAATATTCTCTGAGCCCACCCCTCTTCACAGATACGGTCTGGGGCAGTGCGAGCAGAGAACAGCATGCCCTCTGGCAGATTCTACCACCCGAATCCCGGCAAGTCACCGGTGTTGCGTAGCACCAGCTCAAGTTGGAGGTCAGGCCTGAGTCAGGAAGTTTGGAGGAAGCACATGATGTTAATGCAAGGTCTGGACTTAAGAATTATGTTTTTACAAGGATATCATGAAGGTGACACAGTGTGATTATATGTAGACTACTGTGGGAAGCCAGTGTGATCAAGAGCTTATCAAATCAATGGTAAAGTCAGCTGTGCATTTAACAGGCCAGTGTGTGTGGGATGGAGGAGAAAGGAGTTTGAGAAGTGCAACAGTTCATAAATATAATCTATTTATATTGAGCTTTACAGTGCCTCATGGCTTTCTCAAAGCAGCATGTCAAAGCGCCACTGTCTAGAAGTGGTGTAGTCATATGAAGTCGTCTAATCTGCTAATCTGGACAGGTTGTTAAATAGTGCAATGTGCTATAGTGCATTATATAATAAAGGAAACTATAATGGTATTTATTATTTAAATTAAAAAAATAAAGCGGGAAGCTAAAAAACACATTCAGTTGTCATATGCACAGCTAAAAAGAACAGTTTTGAGTCTGGACTTAAACATTGTGAGAGTAGAGGCCAGCCTAACATCTTCAGGGAGACTATTCCAGACTGGGGTTCTCAGGGTCCAAGATGATTCATATGGGACCAACATGTCAGATGTACTTTGGTGCTAAGCCGTGGAGACACTTCTACAAAAGCAGAGCAGTTTTAAAATCTATTCTCTGAGCACCAGGAAGCCAGTGCAGAGACCTGAGGACAGGACTAATGTGGTGGTATGTCCTTGTTTTAGTCAGGACTGATATGGTGGTACTTCCTAACCAGGTTTATTAGCTTTAGCTTCACATCCTATGTTCATTTATATATACCACAAGCAAGACATAATGTACACATATCACTATTGTTATGTTTACAATTGCCCATTATGTAAGGGGAGCATATCATTGTTCCCACTACCCATTGTTCTCATGGCCCATAGTTTGCACATTTCTAAAGAATGTAACATATGTGGAAACAACAATGGGCTGTGGGAAAAATGAGCTGAACCCTTTCCTAAGCAGTACTCTTATTCTAGTCTTGCAGTTTATTCATTGAGTGCACTTTTTTTTTACTAAGTATCAATAATTGGTGTATTATTATTATGTACATATATCATGTAACATCATGCAATTGAGTCCTATACTATGCAGTAGGTTACATAAACACTACTATTAACAGCATCAGTTATGTGAATGCCATTCTTGTGGTGATCTGCAAAAGAAATATATAACCTTTACAAACTGAAAAAAGCTTGGTCATCTATGGGCTGTGCTACTCTGCATCTACAGTTTACATCTACCATGCATCAATGCAGTATAAATACCATGACCACTGTTTTGCCATGCGTAGCAAGTTGTATTAGTAACTGTCTGGTCACACTTTAGTTCACATTACACTGCATTTACATTGTATCTACCTCATTAAAGCTCCTATATTAAGCTTGTTTGTACATGTCACAGTCTATTTTTAATTAATTTAGGTTACCATTTAGCATCAAACACACAATAATTATATTGGCGAAACGTCGATATTCTGGAATCACGTCTGCGTCCGCAGATCCTAACTGTGAATGCAATAACTCAAGAACAAATTGCCGGATCAGTTTCAACATAAAGACGTCGAACTGTATCGATTTGGGTACTTCTTCGAAAAAAAATATTAATTAAGTAATTAATTACTTTGGCAGAGAGCAATGAAACTTGGTACAGTGATTCTCCACAGTGTACCCAACATAAAATATTATTATGACCCCACCCTACAACAAACAGGAAGTGTGCCATTTTGGATTGAAATTGGGAGGTCGGGTATATTTCAGGCTCAAACCTGAAATACCTAATTACCCCCCGGACCTGAACACATCTGACCAATATGATGCCAGTTACCTCTATAGCGCCCCCATAGACTGAAAGAAGAATGTAGTTTTAGGGAAATCTACAAAATGTCTCAAAAATCATCCTTCACAACATCAAAAAGACAAATAGACCCTTCCCATGTTTGTCACGGTTTGGGGGCGGGGCCTCCATTGACCTAAACTGTGAACTAATAACTCAAAAAGTCTTTCCTGGATCTTTTTCAACTGTTGCACACAGGTACATATCATGAAGACTGAACTGGATTGAGATTGGTACTTCTACGATTAATGACAATTAATTAATGCCCTGAAGCACTTTCATTGCACATTTATAAACAGAAAGAAGAATGTAGTTTTAGGGAATTTTACAAAATTTTGCAAAAATATTCTTCAAGTTAAATAGACCCTTCCAATGTTTGTCATGGTTTGGGGACGAGGCCTCTTAATTGCTCGTTAACAATATTAAAACCTTTAGAAATCACACAATGTCTGATTAAGGTGCCTGTTGGTGCCAGTTGTGGCAGACGTATGGGACCGTTTCGTCGATATACACCTTTCGGTCAAGGACGACAGCAGGTTTTGTGAAGGATCTACATGAGCTGTTGAATTAAAAAGGCCAGTCACGTTAAGAAATTGTGAAGGCTGATATATTACTGATAAAAATATGTTATGATAATATAAATTCCCTTTTAATGTGTAACTTTTAATGTTGTAATGTTGTGTTGATTAAAAACACTATTTATATAGATATATATCGCCGATTAGTGAGCATTTTATATTTGAAAGAGAGTCCTTGCAGTGTAGATATATATGTGCCAGTCAGGGCTGTGAAATGTAAACAGGGGAGCATTTATGAACTTTAAAAGATGGCTTATTAAGAAAATACATCTAACACACACACGGTCTATACTTTGAATGAGAGGGTGCGTGATTTCCGCTGACCTCTGACCTCTGGGCTGGATTTCAGGCATTTTTCGCACGGCCTCCTGCATGCTCTCGCTGACAATGCAGGCGAGGCACAGTACATCTCAAAAAAGCCCATTATTAATCTGATTTCTATCTGCCCAGGTAATGGTGTGAATAGTGAAGGAGGAGGAGCTGGAGGACTGATAAAGAGGCAGATGCAGGTGTTTGTGCCGTCAGTGAAAACTGTAGAAGAAACCTCTGATACAGACTCCAGCGACATTTTCTGATGTTTATTTTACAATATTTTATATTGACTGATTTCTTTATGGATTGAATAAACTTTTAAATAATTTATTATAAAATGTTTGCTCAGTTTACTTGTTCACTGCTCTATGCTGCTTAAATTCCCAATTATGTTGGCATAAGGTGTAGCAGAATGGCAAAAAAATATATAATTATTATGTTATATTTACAACTGAGAAAATCAAAGAGAAAAGATTGGACAAAGTAATGGAATGTTGTGTTTTGTAGCTTGGGATACAAAGCAGCTGGGGCCCAAAGTGTGGCGATTTGGAAAATGCACTGGACTCTTTATTACCTTGTTTCACCAATGGATATGAGAAATAAATGTCAATCTCTGTCGGCTGTGGACACGTAAGGACACCGTAGGCCTACATGACTGCTGGCACGGTTTAAATCCTGCTCTAACTTGTGCATACTGTTGTTCTGTCCTTGGGCAAGACACTTGGCCTACCTTGCGTATGGATGTGGTTGTGATAGTGTGATTGATGTTTGGTTCGGCTGTGGAGTGAATGAACAATGCAATCGATTGAAAAGCGTATTGAGTGTCTAAAGTGTTGTATTAAACCAACCAATGCATCAGGGTATTATTATTACACTATACGTCCAGCAGTCTCCAGATACAGTCTGGACTGATCTGATTCGAATCCTAAACAAACGCAGCTCCCCGCGTGTCCTTGAATGACAGAGAGGAGGACACACGGACGGACCACCGTAGATGGAATACCGAAGTGAGGGCTGCACGGGCTTCTCCACCGCGGTTCTGAAGCGGTGGTACGGCCGGGGGAGACCACTGTAGAGGGGGGCGGGGAACGGACCACTGTGGTCGGGGAGCGGACAGTCACAGGCGGGAGGCACAGAGCTGGAGATACCCGAGAAGGCGCAGTGAATGTTGCGGTCGTTTGGACAGTCTGCACTGGAGAATGGAGGGCAAAAGACAGAGAGGAGCGAGGCCCTGTATCATCTTCAAGGTGAGTGTGTTACCGCGCTCGCGCCACTGCTGCTGCTCCATGTCAGCTCCATGTTTGCTCTTTCGGCTCAGACAGGTTGCAGTTGGACGCTTCTCTGCAGGTGTTCCTAGGACATACGGCAGTTTTTGACCGGAGAGCATTCATGGAACCGCTGGAGTATGCACCGTGTCTCTTGGCCTCGTGTGTCACTTTCATTTTATTGAAAGAACTGTAAGACAATAAATATAACCTCTAAATACTCAGCAGGTACCATTCATATTGGCTAGCTGTAGGCTATTTATTAATATGTAGCTAGCTAGGTCCACAGGTTGTCGTTTTAGATAGTAACAGAACATTCAAAAGAGCTGTTTTTGAGAAGGACACTACAAGAAATGGGCTACATAGTCTGACCGGTTATAGCATGAGACAACCATGTCTGTGGACTAGCAGTGACGGTCATATAGGCTACAGTATGCTCTCAGACCTATTGTCCATAAGCCAATTTATTAGGGTACTTTTCATTTTTACCACATATGTCATTCTAACAACAATAGCCCCGCAGTTATGCCGGTCTTGCAAAACTGATAAATTCCTAGGCCATTATTCTAATATGTTCTAGAGGCATAACATAAGATTACATTGGGGGTGGGAAACCAGGAGGACTAAAGTTACAAAACAAGGACAAGGAGTAAACATGGAATAATTGTGTCCCACCTGTCCCTCCTATGTCCCTCCTATGTCCCACCTGTCATCCTGTCCCTCACCTGTCACTCCTGTGTCCCACCTGTCCTTCACCTGTCCTTCGTGTGTTCCACCTGTCACTCCTGTGTCCCACCTGTCCCTCGTATGTCCCATCTGTCCCTCCTGTTTTTCTCTCCTGTCACTCCTGTGTCCCTCCTGTCACTCCTGTGTCCCACCTGTCCCTCCTGTGTCCCACCTGTCATCCTGTGTGCCACCTGTCCTTCCTGTGTCCCACCTGTCACTCCTGTGTCCCACCTGTCCCTCGTAGGTCCCATCTGTTCCTCCTGTTTTTCGCTCCTGTCACTGCTGTGTCCCACCTGTCCCTCACCTGTCCTTCCTGTGTTCCACCTGTCCTTCACCTGTCCTTCCTGTGTTCCACCTGTCCCTCACCTGCCACTCCTGTGTCCCACCTGTCCCTCGTATGTCCCATCTGTCCCTCCTGTTTTTCGCTCCTGTCACTGCTGTGTCCCACCTGTCCCTCACCTGTCTTTCCTGTGTTCCACCTGTCCTTCACCTGTCCTTCCTGTGTTCCACTTGTCCCTCGTATGTCCCAGCTGTCCCTCCTGTTTTTCGCTCCTGTCCCTCCTGTGTACCACCTGCCACTCCTGTGTCACTCCTGTGTCCCACCTGTCCCTCCTGTGTCCCACCTGTCCCTCCTCTGTCCCTCCTGTGTCCCACCTGTCACTCCTCTGTCCCTCCTGTGTCCCACCTGTGACTCCTCTGTCCCTCCTGTGTCCCACCTGTCCCCTGTGTGAAGGCTCAATGAGGATGTCTCCAGTAGAATTAGGTCAGCTCGGACTGCTCACTTATTATATAACCTCACAGCTCTGCCAGTGCATTGTCTGCTCTGAATTAGCCACAAAAGGGACAGAGGATTAGATTTGATTTGTTTTTCAAGGTGAGACTATAAAGGGCATACACAGCATTTTCACAGATTTTCTGCCTATTACAGTTAGAGTACACATTATTGTACACATGCTACATAGGCTTTAACTTCATTAACATTACATACATTAATATACATTAATATTCTTACACATTTAACTATCATGCCTATTACTGTATCTGTAGCCTGGCCAACCGCTACTAACTCTTTTCCTATTCTATACAAAGATGTTAGTCTGGTCTCTCGTCGATTGCATTCAATTTTAAGGGCGGAGTTTATCGATGTTTAGTAAACGGATCAAAACACCAGACATGATGCTAAAAAGCTATACATGCAGCACACAGACTGATAACAAGGAAGTCATGCTAGCAAAGATTGTATATGACATGGACAACAAAACACATGCCGCTGCAGTTCCTGGAACAATGAGAAATGATTCACTATGAGCACGGGACCAGACCCTCCACTTTTGAAATAAAGTAGGCGGGGTTGGTATAACAGCCTATCGTTCTACTGTTAATGTATTATATTTAGGGCTATAATATGTTTGGTCTGACAACTAAAGCATTATTCATTTTTACATCTGTGTTTTGTTACAGGTAATCTACTCCAAAATAAACTGAGAACAGAAGAATGGACCTCTTCATTTCTATTCTGGAGTCTTCTTTGGATTAATCAAAATAATCCCAGGATTCAATAATGTAGCCACTGTCACTCAAAAAAGGAATACAGCAAATTGGCATGGGACTGAGGATTCTGTGGACATTTGAGAGTTTTCGTGGCACTCATGTTGGATCAGGTTAATTTTGGGAATACACAATGGAAAGTACACAGCAGGCTGGATGAACACATCAGGGGAGTGGTGATTTTGAAGCTCCTTCAGTGAAAATGAGCGACTGGGAGCCGCCGTTAGCTTGTTTGGCTAAATCCATGACATTATGTAAATGTTTACCAAACATGGATGGCACTAAAATGGAGTAAACCTGACTTCTTTGGTCTTTCTTCAGCTTTGTCTGAACCACATGAGGCTAACATAAGGCTAACCGACTCTGCACTGAGCCTGGATCTCCTCAGGGGCCTTTGGAGTCTAGAGCACGGTGAAGCTGGGACCTTTAAGTCAGCTCCGATGGGGGCCGGTTGAGAACCGGTCTGACCCCAGTTTGACCTTGCAGTAACCTTTGACCTCTCCGGTCCTGGCTCTCCACCTGCTCTGCTGCCTGGGTTCCGGAACGCTCCGCCCTGGGGCCCAGAACGAGCCAATCAGGATGAAGAAGAGCCGCAGCGTGCTCTCGGTGACTGGAGAAGAGGTGAGGCTACCCTTAATGTTGTTATAACCTAGGCCTAGACTTTTAATGTAGTAAGTATGTTCAGCATGAGCCAACAGCCAGTTTCTCTAAGCCTTCAAACAAACTTAAAAATAAGTGATATGTAAAATTGAATGCATCTTCTGTCTCATCAAAGAGAGGGAGGGGTTTAACCTGAAACCTAATGCTATTGGTCTATATCAGGAGTTGGCAGCCCCATGTAGGAGCGCTGCCCCTAGTGGTAACAGGACCTAAAGCAATAAACAAAAATTCACTGAGGCCCTGCCTATGTTATATAGCTTCAGCATTGCAACTACTTAAAATGAGCCATAGAAGACATTTCTAATTTGTGGATGGTTGCCTTTGCCCTCCCAGTTGCTGTTTTATGCAGTAGACAACCATTGTTGGAAGAACAATGCCACTTTTTAATCTTAAAGAAATTGCAGAGGATGTTTGCCACAAGAAACTAGTGTCTGTCAATGTCACGCTCAACAATTAAGGAGCCTTGAACATAATAGACTACTTTGGCATTATTAGAGACACTAGTATTTCTTCACAGTGTTCTGTTAGCACCAGAGCTACACAAACACAGCCCACACTTCCTCATCACATCCTCATCTACACAGCGGGCTAACTAATAACAGACGAAGCTACCTCAATCAACCAATACTAGATAAGGTAGCCTCGTCTATTATGGATTGATTGTTTTTAGGCCCCACAGCGTCCCAGGTTTATTAATAGGATATTTTTCCCAGTATGCCTAATTAAAAGCGTTCTGATGGACAGTAAAGTCAGTTTTGAGTAATATTTTTAAAAATGCATTTTGTAATGATCCTCCCTAACAACTTTAATTAAACTCACATACTGTAACTGCTAACACTGCAGTGGACAAAGTGTTCTCTCAGTCTCCTCCTCTCACTAGACCCTACATGTATGTGTCTCTGAGCTCACCCCTGCACTAACCATGACACTATATCTGTGTCATATATGTTGACTTTGACGTATCTATTCACATCTGGGTCTGGACGACATTGAACACAGCATGGAAGCTACACAGCACTGTTGCCTAGCAACTGCTGCCTTTCCCCCTGTGTTTTGTTGCTACGTTGCTGCAGTGCAGATCTGAGCGCACTCAGTGGAGGCCTGTCCAGACACATGTGAACGCACGCTGGCTCTGAGCACACATGAGGAGGCTGAGTGAGGAGTATGGGGGGCACTAACATGCCTGTATACTGTCCCTTTGACTCCAGCTAAACTAGTAATATATTATTTTATACATCAAATTCTTTTAGCCATCAAATCTGTGATCACGAATGGTTAGTCTTCCTGCCTCACAAAAATGAGGTTGTGGGTTTGATTCCAGGTTGCCAGTGGTCTCTTTCTGGAGCCTGCTTTTCTTTGGTATGTTACTGAATTTAAATGGTCATAGTGAATGCCATTGTATGTCCCTAAATGTCATTCCTGCAATGGTCTTTGTCCATTGGACCCTGCTTAGGCCCAAAGCTGTTAGGGATGGGCTCCATCTACTTGTGACCCCTATGTAAATGAATGGACATTTTTCAATCACAATTGATGACCAATAGTAGTATACCTCTGTTTTTGGTGCAGGACTCTCCAGCCACAATATGTGCTACTGTAGCAAAACAAAATCATCTGTTTAGTATAATTATATTAAGTATATTAAACTCAGTTAAATTCTCATTGTTTTTCTATGCATACTGTATATACATTATTAAAACCTGCAATGTCTCTTGTGTTTGTCCTTCAGGGCAGTGACACAGACATGCCAGGCACTGGGGAGAAGGCGGAGTCATCTCGCTACAGCCGCTCGTACACATCAGGGGCCAGCCTGGGGGCCACACTGGGGGCTGAGCTGCGCCGAGGGAGGAGCAGGAGACTCTCCTCCAGTCTGCAGGTAGCACTTCACACGTATGCTGTCTGAGCAAGCATCTGGGGACCCCTGGGTTTATATTCAGGTCTCTCTCAAAATTAACTACAATAGAGATTAGAGGTGAGGCTTTGAGGATACACAGAAAGGGTCACAGGAAGACATTTTAAGATTTTACATTCTCTGTCAGGGGAATTGAACACACCTATGGATAATTACACCTATATGTGTATATCGGGGAAACGCCCTCATACGTCTGCCACAGACTAGATTGCGTGATTTCTAAGGGTTTTTATATTGTTAACGAGCAATGAAGAGGCCTCACCCCTAAACCATGATAAACATGGGAAGGGACTATTTGACATAATATTTTATGTTGGGTACAATGTGGAGAATCACTGTACCAATTTTCATGTACATTAAATATATATTTGCCCGGATCAATGTGCCAAAATTCATGCGATTTAGTTTATGTTCAGCAGGATTATTGGCTCAATAAAAGTGCATCAAAACATTAATTTGTTAATTATTTAATCATCATTAATCGTAGAAGTACCAAACTCAATACAAAAGTGCAAAAAGTTGAAAAAGATTCGGCAAAGACTTTTTGAGTTATTACATTCACAAACATAAAAAATAGACCCTTCCCATGTTTGTCATGGTTTGGGGCCTCTTAATTGCTTGTTAACAATATAAAATCATAATGTCTGATTAAGGTGCCCATTGATGCCATCGCAGTTGTGGCAGACGTATGGGGTGTTTTTCGCCGATATACACCTTGCTGTCGGGTATGACAGCGTAGGCCTAGTTTATCCATAGAAAATGTATTACAGTCCACTTCACTTTTGCCTCCATTGTAAAATTTTGTGTGACAAACATTTTAAAGGGTCTATTGCTGAATGTTTTTGGATGTCCGCAATGAAAGTCCTCTGTCCTCACAGGTGCCCTGCTGGCTCCGTCCCCGAGACCGCACACGTTCCCCTGAGGTTCTGAGTAACGTTTCCCGACCCACCACCCTGCCCCTCCGCATCCCCCCACGGATCTCCATCACCCAGGCCGACTCGGACAGGTACTGCACCTCCATCACCCAGGCCGACTCAGACAGGGACTTTTAGTTTTCATGCTGGTTATAGTGAGAGTAAAACAATGGATAATATTTGTAATTATATAGTACACTGCTTGGTCAAAAAAAAGATGCCACCAAAAATAAAAAGTCATACACTCTTAATATTTTTTTTAACTGCCTTTAGCTTTGATTACGACACACATTTGCTGTGCCATGGCTACAATAAGCTTCTGTCTCTACTTCAGTGCAAATTTTAAACAAGATCTTGTATTGATGGTGGGCTTTCTCCAGCACATCCCAAAGATTCTCAATGGGTTAAGGTCTGGACTGAAAATTATGTCTCATGCTCCCTGAACCAATCTTTCGCAATTTGAGGCTGATGAATCCTGGCGTTGTCATTTTGGAATATGCCAGTGCCATCAAGGAAGAAAAAGAAATCTATTGATAGAATAACCTGGTCATTCAGTATTTTCAGGTAGTCAGCTGACCTCATTCTTTGGACACATAATGTTGCTGAACCTAGATCTGACTAACTACAGGAGGCTCTTACCTGTTTGCTTAGTTAAATCCAGGTGGTGACTGTTTTTTTGTTTTTTTGGTCAGGCAGTGTATATCTACAGTAGTGAGTAATTATATCGCCGAAACAACAACATTATGGAACCACGTTTCTTCTGCCTCCGCAGATCCTACGTGTGAACAAATTGCTGGATCAGTTTAAACTTTTGCACACAGGTACATATCATAAAGATGCCTAACTGGATTGATTTTGGTACTTCTACAATGAATATTAATTAAGTAATTATATCGGCAAAACAACGATATTATAGAATCACGTTGGTCCGTGCCCGTGTCTGCAGATGCAGAAAAAATCTTTGCCGAAATAGTTTAAACTTTAGCACACAGGTACATACCATAAAGACGCCGAACTGTATCGATTTGGGTACTTCTTCGATGAATATTAATTAAGTAATTAATTAATTACGGGCCAAAATTGTGAACGCAATAACTCAAAAAGTCTTTGCTGGATCTTTTTCAACATTAGCACACAGGTACATATCATGAAGACACAGAACTGGATTGAGTTTGGTACATCTAAGATTATTGACAATTAAATAATTAACAAATTAATGCTTTGATGCACTTTTATTAATCCAATAATCCTGCTGAACATAAACGAAATCGCATGAATTTTGGCACAGTGATCCAGGAAATTGTATACTTAATGTACATAGGCACATTACAGAGGTCAAATAAATAATGCCTCGATAACGCCCCCATGTTTATGACCCCTATGGGACCCTGGACACACTTACTTTGGCAGAGAGCAATGAAACTTGGTACACATTGTACCCAATTTTTCACAAACATCCAGACAAATCAAAAAAGTCAAATAGACCCTTCCAATGTTTGTCATGGTTTGGGGCGTGGCCTCTTAATTGTTAACAATATAAAAACCCTTAGAAATCACACAATGTCTGATTAAGGTGCCCGTTGGTGCCATAGTAGTTGTGGCAGACGTATGGGGCTGTTTCAGGTACAACATCATAGGCCTAGTTATAGGCTACTGTTTAGAGGCAGTATAGTGTAATACATAATGTTTTACTTTTGCAAATACATGCCTCAATGCCTACATAGTCTAAAAAACATCTCTAGGTTACAAAATGTGCACATTAGTATGAATAGCCTGCCTGCCACTACCTACAATCCCCAAGGCTCAGGTATAACACCCCCATTCCGTCACTCACTGGGACATTTGCTGACCCTCTGTGTGTCTGTGTTGCCAGTTATGATGGAGAGAATGGCGTGTCACCGGGCCACACTCCCCTGGGCTCTCAGAGTCCCGGGCTCACCCTTCACCCCTCGTTCCCCCAAGGCCAGAGGCGAGAATCCTTCCTGTACCGCTCTGACTCAGACTACGACATGTCACCCAAAACCGTGTCCCGCAACTCCTCCCTCGCCAGTGAAGGGTGAGTACAGAGGATCACCTGTCAATAAGTATTTGTTGTATACAGTACAGTTAGGTATTCAGTGGAGAATATTGATTCCGTAATTGTAATATTTATTTATATGTAGATGTTTGTAACAGTTAAAGTGACTTAAATATAAAAGTATGCTTGTTTAAATATTCTGCTCTCTGTCTTTTTGACAGACACACAGCCGAGGACTTTATAGTTACCCCATTTGCTCAAGTGAGTCTTCATCTTTTATACTTGTCACATTTCTTCTTATTGATAAGTTTCAAATTAACATTTTTACAGATTGTTCTACCAATCAACTACACTGCTAAACACATGCTTACCTTGTTGTAGAGATGAGCCTGTTGTTGCATGTTAAGCTAACTGTTATCTGTTTATTTGTTGAATCGTTCTTTGGTCCCTGTATTGTGTTGTAGGTTTTGGCCAGTCTCCGATCCGTCCGGAGTAACTTCACCATCCTCGCCAACGTCTCCACACCTACAGTCAAGTCAGTACTCTTAGTCATATTATTTTATGCTTTAGATGCTCTCTCAAATATATTGTATTGATGTATGTTTACAGGAGGTCCCCAATGGGTGGTGGTGTGTGTGTCAGCCCCAGGGCCACCCTCTCGGAGCAGCAGTACCAGCAGCTGGCCCTGGACACTCTGGAGGAGCTGGACTGGTGTCTGGACCAGCTGGAGACCATACAGACCCACCGCTCCGTCAGCGAGATGGCCTCCAACAAGGTGCAACTCTATGTATTGTGAATGGTAGAAGCACTAAATAGTCTCTGTGATTTGTTTTAGCTAATCAATTAATATGATGTAGCCAAATAAAAAATGGTACACTGCAAACAAGGAATATCTATATTACTAAAAATTACTAGAATTCTGAATATTAATCTTGAAACAAATCAAACTAGGCCTGTGTTGTCGTCCCCGACAGCAAGGTGTATATTGGCGAAACGGCCCCATACGTCTGCCCCATACGTCTGCTACAACCGTCACCAACAGGCACCTTAATCAGACATTGTGTGATTTCTAAGGGTTTTAATATTGTTAATGAGCAATTAAGAGGCCCCACCCCAAACCATGACAAACATGGGAAGGGTCTATTTGACTTTTTGGATTTGTCTGGTTGTTTGTGAAGGATGTTTTTGCCCATTTTTGAAAATTATTTTGCAAAGTATGTGCAAGTTAGAGGCTGTCAAATATACCTGACCTCCCAAATTCAATTCAAAATGGCCGACTTCCTGTTTGTTGTAGGGTGGGGTCATAATAATATTTTATGTTGGGTAC
>JAVQKC010007508.1:0-16747 GCA_036025475.1 Philypnodon macrostomus
GCACTATTTGAATGCATCATGTATGTGCAATACTATATCATGTGCAATACAAAATCCATCTGAAGTATTTTACCACCTGTGAAATACTCTACTTACACCTTATTTAACTCCTACCTGCATACTTCTTATTATATGATTATTATATTGTTATTTTTCTCTTTTTTGCACACTATTTTACCAAGTACTATTATTGCATGCTACTAGTACTTCATGACTATCTTAGCGAGTCTAACGGTTCTTCCGATCCAACGCATTTCATTGCATTTTTTTGACCCTGTGTTGAATATGCATATGACAAATAAACTGAAACCTGAACCAGGACTCAACCAAGAACTAACACAAGTCTAAACGAAGGCAAAACTGAGATTATTTTTAGTTTTTTACTGCAAGTACAATTGGAACACTCAAAATCTTTAAAACAATAGTTGGAATTGTAGCTCTGTTTTTGCGTTCCCTGAAAAAACATTCCTTTCCCACTTATGCCCTTTGACAGTTCTTCAAAATGTGCTAGGTGCTAACAAGCCTTAATACATCTACTTTCTTAAAATAGCTCTAAATGTAGCAGCACATTAACAGATTTGCCAGAAAGCAGTTTTTATTGTACAGCTGGTGGGGCACAAATGTTACAGAACTGTGAAAATTGTATATGAACAAAAGATTAGTTAGGTGGGAAGACTATAACAAAATCTGTATGCAGTATTTTTAGTAAGACAACAAAAAATATAGCTAAAACTGCCCCTTTAATTAGTGTTTCTTGAAGAGCTTTACGCAGAGATTGTACAGTAAGAGAGTCTGCATGACTTGCCAAATGCCTCCCTGCTGTCTGAGATGCCTGGATGACTAAAGAGCTTTGCATAGCCATCCTCAGATTTACAAAGCATCTGTTTACATGTTGCCGCTCTAATACAGTAAACTGGGGAATGAGCGCACCAGGAGGCTACAGGCAATCATTTCATTAATACAATCGCAGTACAAACAGTCTGAACAGGCACAATTAGAGGCACACATTGTTGCTTCAGCTGTTTGTTCCCCAAAATGTAACAGACAGTTATTTATATGCTACATTTGTTAAACATTTTTCTTGTGAATCCAAATCCAATCCAAATATTTACTTAATTTTTGTAGCCCACGACCCCAAGTGTAAAAAGCGGTAGAAGATGAATCATTTTGAAGGCGGTGCATGGTAGCAGAGTAGTTATCGCTTCTGCCTTTCCAGAAATATATTACTGTGATTTTACCTCAGGCCAATTTTTCAAATGGAGACTGCGTGTCTGCTCAGTGTTACTGTGGGTTCTCTCTGGCCTGGATGTGTTCGGTCAATGTGTCAAATCTAAATAGTGAGGCAGAATAAGTGCAAGCACCATTTTACAAGCACGAATTGGGTAATGCCTTTGCAGAGGTCTTTGTTCTACCATCGTTTCTATAACTACTAATTGAACTGTGTCCAGGCAGGAAGACAAGGATGACCGATTTTTGGATTTCTCCATCTCCATCTCTTTTTCCCTGGAGCCACAGTCGCCCCGCGTTAGTGTCAAGGATCATTTGAACACACACACACATACACACACAAACACACAAGTCCAGCTAGACCTCCTCCCTCCCCCTTACATTCTTCACATATATCTTTTAATACATTCTGTAGCTTCCACTCTCATACCTTCACTTCCTACATACCCTTTATACATTGTATTTAGGGCATTGAGGTCAGAGATGATTTTTTTTTATGTTGTATTCTAAAGACCACTAGACAGACCTATTTAATTAAAAGACTAAACAAGGACTAAATCAGGTCAAAACAAGGGCTAAACAAGATCTAAACCAGGACTAAACCAGGTCAAAACAACGGCTAAACAAGTTCTAAACCAGGACTAAACCAGGTTAAAACAAGGGCTAAACAAGTTCTAAACCAGGACTAAACCAGGTCAAAACAACGGCTAAACAAGTTCTAAACCAGGACTAAACCAGGTCAAAACAAGGGCTAAACAAGAACTAAACCAGGACTAAACCAGTACATAACAAGGGCTAAACAACCAGGACATAACCAGGTCAAAACAATGAACCAACAGCATCTAACAAATCCAGGACTATATCAAGTCTAAACCAAGACTAAACTGTGACTAAATGAGGACTAAATTGGGACCGAATCAGGTCTAAACCATGACTAATCCAGAGTTGTTATAATACTCAGAGGTAAAATGTATTTATCAACTCTTTTTGGACCTCAGTATTGTGTACAGTACAGCCCTGTATAATGTATGTGTGTGCTGCAGTGAACCGTGAATAGACACCCCTCCTTTTTATTGTGCACATTCCAAGAGAACATGCTGCAGTGACAGATGGAGAAATAGCAGGGTTATAGGCGTGGACACAAAAACAAGCCAACATATATATGATACAGCCAATATATTTGAGCCTGCAATATCTCACACAGCATGGGGTCACTCAAAATGAATCCTAAAGGTCAGATATAAGCCAGTATAGGGTCACTGTGTTAGCATTATTAGATTTCTATGGGGGAGCACAAACACATTAATCAGCTGGAAGTAAATGGACCATAATATTGGTTTCCACACAAGAATTTAACTATACATCTCATTACTAGAATCTCAAAACGGACTTTTTACAACCCACTGAGGCGCGATTTTAATTTGGTGCGAAATAATTTAGTTCAGAATTAATTGAAGAGAAAATATATTAGATAAAGATGATTAGCAATCTTTATCTGTTTTTTTACCTAGCGTAGATGCAGGCACACAAGAAGGTGGGTGGACGTGCATGTGTCCAAGCAATGGACTTACCGACTTTCATTTGTTTGGACACTATGGGCCTAAGACGGGGGTTCGCCCTGGATAACGGACAGAATTTCGCTCACAAAATGTTATGGCTCTTTTCTACCTAAATGGACAGTCAAAAAGCTAAATATGACAGAACCATTGACACATTTAGGCTATTTTCACATATTTACTAAGCTCCAGGTCTTGACATGAACTTTTTTACTCACTGGCCAGAGTTTCTTCTTTAAAAGATACTACTGTTAATGGCCATATCTGGTTATATTCACAGTATGTAGTAAAATCCAACAGGACACATTAGCTAGTGATAGTCAATGTGTTACTTGCCATATCAAATCTACCTGCATTTGGCCAGGAATACTTTGTTTACATATTTATTTCTAGTTCACCTTCTGAATAACCGAATTACAGTTGGCTGTGTACAGTTGACACATCTATCAATGTTTTGTTAACATCCTTCCTACACATGACCCCGCCTCTTCAGAGTATTTAGCTTCGTGTGAGTCACTAAAACAAACGCTACCTGCTACAGTGGAAAATAATGACAGTGGAGGAGAGAGCGAGAGGACCGCATCGCTACGCCGCGCACAGGTCAACGGTCAGCGGCAGCACCTGTTTCTGCGTGGCCCTATTTGAATTGGATCACAGACTCACTGCCTGGTTGCCATTTGCATTAGTTTGTTGTTATAAACATGTGAAGTACCTCAGAAAAACGGCATGAGTCATCCTGCTGATTTCAAAGTCAAAATATTAACCAGAAATATATTATGATCAAGCATGCTCCTAAAACGCCAATCCAATTAGAAGAGTTGGCTCAACGCACGATTAAAAATGTCTTTAGAAGCAACTTAAATAATTGTTTATTAAAAAAAAGAATACACTAGAAACAAAACAAAAGGAAAACTTACGTTCAGGATAAACTATATTGACAACTTTCCAAAATGCAGCTTGTTTTTCTGCATTTATTTCAGATGGTGAAACATTTCAACTGCTCACACTGCCACCTAGTGATATACAATAAAACTACACAAATATATTTAATAGTTTGATCTTATCCCTGGGCTTATCTACAGGACTGTAGAGATGGGCTGTGAGTCCTGTACAGATGGCACATGTCCTGTACATTCAGGCAATAATTAGTCATGCATGCATTATAACTGTAGCCTATATCCTCAACAATGCAGATTAAGCTTTATGTGGATACACTTACTAAATATACATACTTTAATAATTTGGTACCCTGAGAAGACAGTCAAAAGTAGGCCTACACAACTAATAAATGTATTCATGATGTGTATCCAAACATAGACTCCAGATGATTGTTTGCATATTTATTACCTTCATAATTGCATTTGACTGCTTGAACAAACTTTTCTTTGCCTGCTTGACAGTTGCTGTAGGAAGTCTTCTGTTTAATCATGTTCAATGACAGTCAGTAACAATAGCATCAACAGACGCCACAGTGAACAGAGCTTTGGTAAGTTTACACAACTTCTGAACGTTGCATACAATTGTACCTTACACACACAAAACACCGTTAAACAAAGTTGTACAAAACTGATACTTTGTAGTGGTTTACTTTTTTCTGAAAGTACCTTGTTGTACAAAGACCTCTTTGGAATAGATCCCTATAGAACATAATAAGGAGTGATCAAAAACATTATTCGGAATTGACTGAGGTCACTGACTAGACAAGCTGGCAGTAAACGTTCTGACTGTATGAGTCCCTTCATTTACAAATCTGTAACAACATACTCTAGATACTGTATTTTTAAACAACATTCACTTGATTAAACAAGAACCTCTACTGCCCTTCGAGCAATTCAAGAAATCTTGAAAACAAATGTCTGCGAGGCAGGAACACGAGTCAACAGTTTCAATGTAGTACCAGAGTAAACCTGCAGGTCCTCCCAGGCACAATACTGGTCGGCATTAGCCACCATGTCCGACAATTACATACACATGACAACCATGTAGAATGGCTCGAATCAGAGACAGGGAGGGCAGGAGTGGTTAAACAAAAATACATCAGGGAATAATTAGAGATGATGATCATAGATTTGAACCAAAATTCCTTCATTATTATATGTCCATTAATTATCCTATTGTAATACAAAAACAAGACAAACTAAACTTACAAGGCGCTTCATTGCACTTGATAGAAAACATATTCGGACCTTGAAGATGAATTAAATGTTTGGCTAAAACTGCAGAACATCACACACAAATAAACTTGTAAAACTGTTGAACACATTCAAATAACACTGTTGTCGCTCCATTATACACTCCATCAGGTTTCTGGATTTGAGATTGTACATGTGATAGATATGATACAAGTGATTCCTGATCCTCATTCACGTGGTCTTGATTTGGGTTAATTTGAAGAAGTTAGTGCATAAAAGCCATCTTGATCTGGCTAAACTGGTTTGTGAAGGGTTTGTCCTTAATATTACTAAAGACATGGTATATTCCCTGCTCATAAAGAGTTATGTACATTGGCACTCTATACTGCAATAGTGTTGAGGTCTTGACAGGACAATATTGTAGCACTTAAAAAGACACTAACAAAACACAACAAATATAAAAGATAACACAAAAGGTGGCTTAGTATAAACAATAAGGGGAAACCACAGAGATGCCCGTTGACACAAGCAGAAAGTGTGTCTCTGCTCTTGTCTATGGCACTGCCATACTAAGGCTCCACAGATGAAAGGGGAAGTAAATATACTAATAATTACAAAATCATACAAACTCATTCATAAACATACAAATGTAAACTGATTATCATTAAGTATCCCATCCCTTTCCCTTAAGACGGTAATAAAAACTCAAAACAAAATCATAAAATACATCGAGTACAAAATTGATTTGTTTTAGAAATACAAACACTGACCTCAGAGGAATGTCAAAAACAAACGAGCAGCCAATTTTCAAAGGCCACAATAAGGCTCCACTTTGGCACAAGTTGATAATGTCACCAGCTTTTTTGGGCACTTCATTTGGTGATGCATTGAATTTAATTGGCTAAGTGCTTTTACTTTTGGTTTAGTACAAAATGCATCTGTGCTTTGTCATTCAATATAAAATGCATTCTCAATTACTTCAATCAAAGGCTTTCACAGGCAAAAGTCTAGTATTATTAAAGTGCATGTCACCGACACAGTTTGTATCAGTGTTTCAAAGGATTGTACTAACCATTCTGCCTGTTCTATACAAAATACTGGACACATCCCTTTTTCACTATAACTATAACTTTCAATAGAAAATCTCCACAGCTGGGCGTGAACACATAACACTAAGTAATCCCTTTTTGTGTTGGCACTTCATTTAAAGCTATGGCTTGCTTAGTTACATACTATATGGCAACAACAACAAATGTGGAACACACGGGTAAACAAGAGCTTGAGGCCTGGGACACTGAGCCTGGACGGCCTTATGCGGGACGCTCTCATGTTGGACGGCCAAATGTTGGATGGGTAGTGTTAAAGTAGAGGTCTTCTACCAGCGGCCGCTCACACTGGCCATATCGGCGTGAAACTGACGCGAAAGACGTCCACTGGCTCCTCCCTCCAGGAAAGATGATCTGATGGGCGGCTCAAATAGCTTCCTCCGGTTTTTGTTTAGTTCTGAAAAAAAGCATCATGATAAATACTATGAGAAGTATTGTGGTGCCTACTTTTAGTCAGACACAGAGACATATTACAGCCTACATACACAAGTCATTTAATGTGGTTTGTTTGTTGCAGAATGAATAGGTAAAATAGCAGAGGATACCGTATAGTTGAGGACAGCACTACAGTGACTGGAAATAATGCTTTGTAAATATGTAAAAAACCATGAACACAAAATGATTCCGAACTATCACACACTAGTTCAGTTAGCCTGCTGTTCATTTACTGATCTCTCGCTTGTAACAAGGATAAATATGGTACAATAATAACCAGTAAGTGTGATTTCTGTGATGAATTGTGGTTTCTGTAATTTGAAAGTTCCATTTATAATATTGTAATTGAATTGTAAATGCATTTATTTGTCCAGCCTTCCCAACCACTGACATCTGCAGGAGTTTTGCCCTGTACTTCCCGACTGATCAAGTTTGACAAGAAAATCGGATCAAATCAAGATGTGTTTGCTTACTTCAACAAAAGACCTTGTTACAGTCACATGCTTTTCAACAGAATACAATATTTTTTAAATGATGTCCAATGAACATGCTGGCATCTATGTAGTTGTGTTTGTCCTGGCAAGACTGCATAAACATTCAATCTGATTACTGGAGACAGGCTGGAGAGAGCAACAAGTCTTTTTACTGTAGGAATGTCAGGAAGTCCAAGTGTCTGGCTCTCTGGATATTTATAATCAAATACAGAAACATCAGTTCAGGCCTTGGATCACTTTAGTTCTTCACTAATTACAACATTTCATTAACCCAGTCAGAAGTTTAGAAAATATCTCAGATCATGAAGCTTGTAATCCCAGTACAATTCACTTGTTCACAGTGTTATAAGTTCTAATGTATGACATCAGTAATGAGGTGTGACAGAGACAGTTTAGCCAATTTTAACATCAGTATTAGAAAAACAGCTGGATCAACTGGAGAAACCCTAAGCCACAGGTTGAAAAAGTAATTCTAGCAATGAGGTAAACTGGGTTAAAAGGGAAATTAAGTCCAACATAGGCTCGGGTAGTTTATAAGAATTCATCAGAAATACTATTAAGGGCTGGACATGGTTTTTTATATAGATTTTTGATTGGCATATGTTAACATGGGAGCATTAAGGTGACCAGATGTTACTATTTAATGGGGACTGTTTTAGGCTCCTTGTTCCCAAAAATATCTGATGGGACACTGTCACTGAATAAAGTAAAATATTGCTACCTTTTTATGACTAGTACGATTTTATTTGGTTCTAGAAATCTGGTTACCCTAGGCGGCATACTATTTCCTACCTGAGATGGCGAGCAGCATTTTCCTCCGAGCTCCAAAGGTTGTGATGCCCAGTTCCTTCAGGTCTTGGTCTGTGAGTGTCAGAAATGTTTGAAGGTCGATCTGTGGAAAGAAAATCACAGCATTACCATAAAATCTGATTTGATGGGACACACAAGATTTTTTTTTTTAAATTGTAAACTACCTCTTGCTGCTGGAAGACATCTGTGTATTTGCCCAGGCCAAGTTTACTGAAGAGTTCAGGCAGGTCCGAACCTTTAGTGGAGCAATTGAGGCTGCAGCCGTTGCTACCGGTAACAGACGAGATACAGTCCATGTAGTTGCTGCTGCTCAGGTAATGCTCTGTGGCTTAATAAAACACAACAGGTTAGTGTCAGCATTATATTAGATTATGTAGCTTGTATGTATCATATTGTATGGCATATAATTAAATTGGCCTATAATATAAAATGTATTTTAGAACTCAAGTGTCTTTTAAACTAATACTGTTGGTGTTATGCATTGCTTATTTATTTAGTAGGAATTTGTTTTAAGGGTAAAGTCTTGAGGATAATCTATTATTTATGTGTTAAATATAATATAACTTGAGATGAGCTTTAGAGGGTTTACATTTAGTTATGATGTAGTTATAATGGAAGGTATTGTTTGGTAATTGTGTGATGTACCATGTAGATGCAGTACAAAAGTAGAAATAATGTAATAATAAAACTCTTTTGGATATCAGTGTAAACTTTGAGTCAGGATTATTTTTCATCTTGAATCTAGCCGTTTTAGAAGAACTGTTTGAACTCTGCTGGTAAATACTGACCAGACTTGTTTTGCTTCCTCTTGGGGCTGCTGACAGCACTGGGGTATTCACTGTGACCAATCCCATTCCCCATGCCATTCCTCTCTCGCCAGTTATCCGAGTCACTGCCACTTCCAATGCCTTCCCGACTGTTGGAGCGGGACATGGAGAGTGGAGAGCCCTAGCAAAACAGAAATGACAACTTCAGAGATTTTGAATTCAATTATATTCTACAAAGACCAATGTTATAGTTATCCTGACCTCGTAGGTAGTGCTCATGCTGGGTTTGTAAGGGACGTGATTGGCTCTCCGCAGCTCTTTGATGGTCTCAGCTGGCATGGACTTTGAGAATCCCAGGCCGCTCCAGGTATTAGTTGGGGTCCGCACCTCCGTCACCACTGGCTTCTTCAACATCGCTGTAACAGTCACATATAGTTAAGTACTTTTATTTATATTTAAGTAGAAAAACATAGCACAAATCATGCCTAAGTTGTTCAAGTCTGGAGTTTAAAGCTGTGCTATAAAACATCCATAACTGTGAATTTATATTGGGACATTATTCGGGTTTCTCTCTCACATTCCCTTACTGCCATAAAACGGAAAGTATTGTGTAACTCAAACAGCAACACATGTTCACTTACCTTTAGTTGCCAACAGCTTTTTCTGCTCATAGTCAAAAGCCTGGGAAGATATTGGACATATGTAAGGTTATTCTCTTTATGGTCAGAGATAGAGGAAAATTCTTTATTGTGTGTATATGTATGTGAGAATCCTTGTACCTGCATGTTGGCAAAAGCTGATTGTGGGACCAGTCTAATTCTCTCCCGTTCATTTTGCTGTGCCGCCCTCTCAGCTGCACGCTCACTCCCAGGGGCCTTCTTATCGGCTACGGGACTGTCCGATGAACTGGACTCAGCATCAGACAGCAGGCAGTCAGAACTATTGAGAGAAAAATACTTACATAACGACACTGGCCCATAATGTTTTTTTCACAAAGTTTTTGAATAAAAAGTATCCTGACAAGTCTGTGACCAATAACAAATGGGTTTGAAGAGTTTCAATTCTTTTCTTTGTTTTTGTTTTTTTTAGCTTAAAAACATACATTTCAACTTTGAACAAATATGTGCACATGCAGAATGATATAGAACACAGAATTTGTTGTTTAATATTGTTTTTTGTTTTTAATTATAAAAGAAAACAATGGTTTTATGTGCATTGCCCCAAGGCAACATTATGGAGCTCCAATACAATTCTTATGGATAATGATGTGAAGTTATACAATGTTATAAAACATTTTTTTTAACTTACAATATTTGAAAAAGATTTAGAATGTTTGTTTTTTGTCATTGTACCACACTATTTTTGATCTGTGCTTTCATACACCCAATGTGTTTATGTGTTTTTCTGACTGGTGCAGACAGGGGTCTCCACTGGACCAGAGCCAAACAGAGCATGTTTTTAATGATTTTATACCACATAATGCAGGAGCAACACCCCGCCAAATTAGGAGTAGCTGAAGTTACATGTAGATTTCATTTATGAGTGCAAATATGATTTTAGGTGATCCTTTTAGCAATTTAATCATTATTATTATCATAGAGTATTGTCTAAACATTTAGTATGTATCTTAGATGTACAAATATGACCCACTGTATATTGAGATACCGATCATAAAGGCAAAGATTTGGTGCAAGCACAAATGTAAATATTGTTTATTTATCAGGGTTTGTTATTCAAAGCCAAATACTTTTGGTTTTGAGGATGCACTCTGAGGCACAGCAGTGTTTTATAGGCTTTGTTTGTCAAGAATTCATCAGAATGGAATTAGGTTTTGTTTTTTATAGATGGCATCTCACATAGTGTTCCTACAATCTATTTTTACAACCTGTAGGTATTTATACTGTCAACATTGCTTTTTATAGATAAGCTTGTATAATACCAACCAGCATATGGTATTCAGTTCTTCTGCTCACAGATTGAATTGACATCTGTAACCTTTTATCTTGTTGTCCAGATACATGCATTCCAACTATGCATGCATGTTTTTCAGAGTCAAACTTGGCTGAGTACATTATAATTCTTGCATTGATATGATAATGCTTACACTGTCCACGCATAAGAAAATTACAACTAGACAGGTGTTTCCATTCAGACATACTGTAAATGGGAGTTCTTTGTCCCCTGTAGCAGCTCCACGGCCTGCCGTTTCCCTGATGAGGTTTTACATGAAGCCAGCATCTGCTTCAGCTCGCTCCCATTGGCCGAGTGCGAGGGGCTTCTGGGCATGCCCACTTCCACAAATGTATCAGAGCCTGAACAAAACAAAACTAGATGTTTATGTTTTGCTGGTTATTTTCTAAAAACATATTTATCTATATACTGCACATTCAATGGCCACTTGACAGCAAATGAATACACTTAAACATCCAGGTAAACCGACAGGAAGAGGGGAATATATGGTTTTGGTATAGTGCTGGGTCCAAGTGATCTGGTCTGAGTACTTGAAACACTGCTGATCTATTGGCATTTTTTGCATGAGACAGATAAAACTCTTGTAAGTGCCAGATTTGTGGGAAAACATGCCATGCTGATGCTAGAGAAAACTTAGCAGAAAATAGCAGATGATTACAATGTCAACAAACAAACAAAGTCAGCTACTATAATGAAGTATGCATACATTCTAGTGTATGTGACAGGCCTCAGTAGGCTTGTGGATGAATGAAAATGAAAACAGCTATAATTACAAAGCTGCTACTCTACTTACAACCTGCCAGTATCCTGCTTAGTGTACCTCGTGTATGGGTAGCTTAATGTAAACCTTCTATAGCATAAAATAATATGATGTCAGCCTAAAACCTCTGGGGTACAATATTTGAACCGTTTTACTGAGCAGCCTGTGGTGGAATTGGGGCGAGCCAGTGCAAACATATTCTGGGGCGCAGGAGGAGGCATGGGAGGAGGAGGAAACCTTACCGGGACGCACCGCATCGGGGTATGACTGGCGTGCTCAAAAACAGTGCAGAAAAGAGAGACGCGTGAGAGAGAAGTTTTGAGGGGAAAACCGCCAGAACAAAACGCAGAGGAAATGAAGGCCTTTCTGAACCACGGGCCGACCAGTAGTTAATCTGTCTCCCTTCCAGCACAATAAACACACTTAGACTTAGCATAAGGTTAAGAGAAGTGTAGAGACAAATAGAAATAAGGCATTTCGCTGTGGCTTCGAAGGTTGCATAAATCTTAAAGCCTGAATTTGACATTTATGTTAAATATGCAACGCCAAGGTCCAGCAAAATCGTTAACAGCTTCAAAATGCTGCATTTCCAAGGTTATGATGACACATAAATCAGTTTGTGGAGGTTACATCTGGTATAGTGTAATAAAATGAGGCACTTTTAAAGCTCCAAGCCACAGGAAAAGTGAATTTGATTGTAAAATTTAGACATGCTTAATGTGCAAAGGACATCATCATCTATACATTTTTTTAAATACACCTGTTTAATGGCCAAGGTTAAGACAATACAGGGCAGCAGTAGCACAGATGATAAAGAAGGTCGTCCACTAATCAAAATAACAATATTTCATACTGCCATTGTGTCCTTAGGCAAGACATATCACCCAATTTTCCCATATCTTATTTTTGTTTGTTTACATATTGTCCCAGTTAAATAAATAATAACTAAAATAAACTAATTTCCACTATCACTATCTCTATATACATTAAAGCTATTAAAATTTGTGAGAAATTGAGTAGCATGCATTGATATAGACAGCTGTACCTTCATCTGGGTTGGACTTGCTGGATAGTGGTTCTGATGGGTTGTGTCCACTGGCCTCTTGCACTGGGTCACATTGAGCAGGACTCAGAACTGTTTCAGCAAGCGAGGCAGTTGTTATTCTTGTGTAGACAGAGCTAGGGTGCTAACAGAAAAGAAATGCTTGTAACAAAGGCAAAATAATTTCAATCAAAATGAGTTAAGTTTTAATGATGTTTTACTTTGACATGTCCATTGAGCGTGCAGGGGACCTTGGAGCAGTCGGGCACCCCGTTGGGCTGCTTGTCGATGGGGGCGAGGCCTGGTGGAGGGGAGGGGGTGCTATGTGTGTAACCCTGCACCCCCGACAACAGGATACTGCTCAGAGTCGCCTGTGTCGCTGGGTGCAGCATGAGCTGAGATGAGAAGGCTACAATACAAAATGTGATAATTATGTAATTATTCAATTATATACTTTTGTGAGCAGTCATTATTTTCGAGTACTGTGCAAATGTTTTTGCCAAATGTTGAGAAATGCAATAACGAGGCAATGATTTCTAATGATTAGTAGTTATTTGTGTGAAAATAAGGAAGAAATTCATTTTTTCTGTGAATCAACAAGGATCAAGGATCACCATCAGATTTTCTTTTACAGAATCTAACCATTGTAAAAAAAAAATATATATATAAAGTCCTGCATAGATTTTGAGTGTCTGACCTTGGGTGCTGGTTAGTGAGCTAGGCCACAGAGAAGGAGATGGGATGGGGGTGCTGGGACTTGGGTTCTGTAGAGGACTCATGGAGTTGTTTAAACTGTTGAGCACAGCATTAGGAGCCGAGCTGGTGAGAGAGTGAGGACCTGTTGCACTCAGGAAACCTAAGTAGAAAAGAAAGGGAGAAATAAAGAGAAGATGGATACATCAGTGGTGGTCCTGTCAAAGCACAGAGCCATTTTTCAGCCTAATCACATGTCTCATCGCAAAAATAATCCTGGTCTTCCAAAAACTATTTAACTGGAATTCCATCAAATTGCCATTGACCAGGCAGCGAATGAAAAGTAGGATTTCTCAAAAGCTACAAGGTCACGGATGCAAAGTATACGTCTAGTGTGTCCTCATCCACAATAAAACCATGTTATTGAGAGGAGCAACAATGTGGTGCTTGGTGGCTAGACCCAAACACAGTGTATGAAAACAGAAAGAAGCAGGTCTGTGGCTTTGACAAGGGGCTCGTTTGGCTCCAGGAATAAGGCCAGGGCTTCTTCTGGCAGACGGCTCTGTAATCTGAGCAAGAGAAGCATGTAGCAATTACAACAGGCCAGGATGTGGCCGTCCACAGCTTCATCGCCGGCCTCTGGTTTACAACAGTTTCTACTGTACTGGGACAATAGGATGCTTTTTGGATAACTGTAATTGAACAAACGTTCACATAAAATCATACTTCCATCAATGTAAGAGGTAAAGAGGGAAGTGCATATCTCTAACCTCACCTTTATGTGCTATCTACAAATAACCCAAGTATATAAAGAACTCTAATTTGCATTCTATTTATTTTATAAAGAATTTCTGAATTTTTAAATGTTGCTATGTAATTTCTTTTTCAAGCATATTGACAAATGCAGTATTATAATGATTTACAGATAGTAGAAACAATAGTAGAAACATTTTTTCTCCTTAACAGCAAATGATCTGCCTTCTAGTGCAGCATATTATTTTAGCATAGGTTAACCTGTCCTGATTCAACCCTCTTAATTTATCCAGGCTTGGGACTGGAATACACTGACTTGTGACCCTGTGTGGCTGGATTATAAGTTAGTAAAACACATAAATACAAATAGGATGAATTTCCATGGCTCAACCGTTATCTGAATACAAGTAGCAAAAAAATGTAATGCAGTTTGTGTTGGGGTAAATAGATACGTGTGCCTTTCCTGGAGTAAAATGTATGCCTTATCAAGGATGCAGATGATTTGCTGTAGTTACTCTAAAAGGAAAGAATGACAAATATATAAATGTAAATACAGCCTAAGAGAACATGTCCAGTTGATTTTACCATTTGATTTATTCTCCACCTCAACGTCAGCTCACTCTATTATCACCTAGCCCTACTGCTTTTGATGAATTACCCATGTCTTCACATTCATTGTTGAAGAATTTTATTCTCATATCATTTTACATAAAAGCGGGTGTCTTAGGGTTATCATAATACTCCACTGGATGAAAAAAAATAAAAAATCACTGCTGAAGGAAAAAAATCAAGTGTTCCAGTATGAACTCCATGCCTTTGCTGTGAGGTCAGCCAGGCACAGTCCTGTGTGGTCATAACTGTTTTATGATACTCATGATTCCCTCGAAGTATGTCTACTACAGCAAGATGGTTTTCTGATGGCTGGCTGGTCACTGAATGCTAGGGGTTTACATATAGGATGGCTGTAGGCTACTGTGAAGAATACATTATGATTAGTGATAGTCTGATTTATGTGGATGTGAATCAGACGGTAAAAGCACTTTATGATCTAGCAGCCGAAGATTGCGGAAAATGCCTGGCACCGTGATACAGTATCATGGGTGGATGTTTTGCTTAGAGGGAATACTCTCAGCGTGCAACCAGCCCAGATGTGACTGACAATGATTTATGAGCACATTAGTTTCTCCACAGAGAAGCTCATGCATTTTAAGTTGTTTTTTCTGTTTCAGACACAATTTTGGAAATATGAAAGAAAGCAGTGATATTTTAAAGGCACAGGGAAGACAGAGAGATTACAATTATGCATGTAAATGTGGGACTTTAAATTGGATCATATTTATTGTCAGATTAACTCTAGCTTCTTCAGATTATGGTAGCACATGTTTCTGTTGTGTTGGTTTAGTTATGTTGATGTGCTTTTATTACATTACATTTGACAGTGTTAACAATTATATCTGTAAAGGAATTGTCTGTTGGGACACAGTGGTTTAGGGCCTTGTTTCTCATATGGAGATACAACTAATATAGAATAACATTAATGCTAAATGATACCTTAAAATGATAATAAATATGTATTTTGGTATTCTATTCACTTTTCATCAAAAGTTGCTGGTTCAATGCCTGCTCATTGTCATTGTGTTTTGGGGCAAGACATATCACCAACCTTGTCAAATGTGTGATATGCTGTGATAGGTTTGAGATGTTGTAGGGGCCATGTCTCTGCCAGTCTGCCCCCCTGTGCACGGACGAATAACAGACTTGAAGGGCCTTATAGCTACAGTATGTGAATCAAATATATCGTCATTATTACTAGTTCTGTGTTAAATGAATGTAGTACATTAGCATTTACCGCTTCAAACAAATTATGTTTAACTGCAAATACTGTGGATTGAGTAGTTCAGTTTTTCACTTTGCATCCACACTCAAAGAAAATTAGTTATGATAACATTTAACTGCTTGTAAGCATAGTGAATGTTTTCTTACCCAGATTGCTGAGCCCCAGTCCAGCTGAGGCCAGGATGTCCAGGCCAACAGGGCAGATGAGGGATGGGGAGGGGCCGTTGGGGGTGGGGTTCAATGCTATGGGGGGTGAGGAGCACGATACACCATTGCTCTCGAGACCAAGGATGAACTTCCGGGCTTCGTACATGTTCACTGCATTCCTCTCCACACTCTTCACGATCACGGACTGAGATTAAAAAAAGTGAGATTAAAATACTTTGCAACAAGTAGGGGACACGAGAAGTGAGGGGCAGAGTTTAGTATGATGGCTGGGAATGTTGGCAGCACTGATATGGAATGAATGAGACGATGAGGAGAACAGAACAGGGAGGAAGGAAGAGGGAATTAAATGTAGATTAGATTTGTAAACATTTGTGTGTGGGAGAAAGAGGGAGAAAGAGGGAGAAAGAGGGAGAAAGTGGGAGACGTGGGAGACAAGTTTCCTAATTGATTGCATAATAAACCATCTGTCTGATTTGGTGATAGTTGTGTAATAAATGGGGCTATATTAGTCAACAATTGACAAAAATAGTTCTGTTTCAATCTATGAGGAACATAAATGTTGAAGCAAGATGATCTTATCAGCAAATGTGATTTAAAGTTTGTTGCATTTTAGGAACATCTCTACCTTAGTGGTTCTCACACAGTTCCACCTCATACAATATTTGGCTCTCCAAGTACACATTGTAATAAAGGAATTAAATCAGAACTAATTCTATTCAATTCAATTCAATTTTATTTGTATAGCCCTATATCACAACTAAGTCGCCTCAGAGGGCTTCACAAAAAGAGATGTATGTAAACAATAAACAAGGTCATTGCAAACAATAACAAAGTTAATAGACAATCAGTAAACACACAAACAAGAGGACTGTCCCAACTAATAACAAGGCCTGTGCTGTCGTCCCCGACAGCAAAGTGTATATCGGCGAAAACGACCCCATACGTCTGCCCCGTACGTCTGCCCCATACGTTGCCCCGTACGTCTGCCCCATACGTT
>JAVQKC010007544.1:0-17206 GCA_036025475.1 Philypnodon macrostomus
GGCAATGTGGGTTAAGTGTCTTGCCCAGGGACACAACGACAGTGTGCGCTCGGACGGGGACTCGAACCACCAACCCTCTGGTCGAGGGGCGAGCGCCTACCCCACTGCACCACTGCCGCAGATTAATGGATCTGTTGTAAGGTGCTTTGAGTGCATGAAGATGATTCATGTAGGTGGATTTATTTCCCCAATAGTCCTCTGTCTCTTACCGTCTGACTCTGAGGCAGCCCTGAAGATCAGATGGCTGCTCGGGAGAGGCTGTGTGATGGAGCCCACTGCTTCTCCTTTAGGGCCCTGCAAAACAATATTAACATGAGTTTGAATACTATTTATTATCCTTCCTTAATATGAACAGTGGCATTGTTGAAGAGCAGAGCATAAATGAATGAACTGTATCACGATTCAACGATTTTCCAGATTAGCAGACGGTCATAACTTCAGATCACGATTAGAACATTTGGCTTTCTAAGTAGGATTTTTAATGAACTAAAACAGCCCTAAACCAAGACTAACCAAGGTCTAAATCAGGACTATAACCAGGCCTAAACCAGGACTAACCAAGGTCTAAAGCAGGAATAAAACAGGACCTAACCAGGACTATAAATAAAACTCTAACCAGGCCTAAACCAGGACTGAATTAGGAATAACCTGGATATAAACCAAGACTAACTAGTTCTTAAAAACAGAATACACACTATAAATCAGGATAGAACCAGACCTATACCAGGGCTATACCAGGACTATACCAGGACTATACCAGGACTATACCAGGGCCATACCAGGGCCATGCTAAATGAACTGAAATACACTTGACTGCAAACGAGCCCCTGTACCACAACTTGAGACCCTCTCCTCTAGTTCGTGAGAGTGGGCTGTCTGAATAGATGCTTATTTCAAGTGTTTTTCTCTCTACACAAATGAATGCGATCATTTCAATATGGCTTTTCAAATTTCCAGATGGGAGTTCTGATTCAGGCCTTTTCAAAATAAAAGCAAATAGAAAGCTCTTCAGGTCATGTCAGGATCTGAATAATAAACATAAACTATAAAAGACTGTGCAGCTGTGGTATTTTATCTGTTAATTATATGGTAAAATGAGATGTATAATTTTATTTTGACTGGCATACATACAGAGCTCCAGAGGCTTTGCGGTTCATCAAGATAAGATCGAAGTAAAAATAATATTTATTTTTAAATGTATAATCAAATTTGCACTGTACTTGACCTGCCTGGCACGGGGATTAGCGGTGGACGATAAGGCGATAAAAATGAATCTGGGAAGATCGATGAATCGTGATCTGCTCTTCACCGTCATTTTTACTGTAACAATGCCAGTCGGTGTTCGTATTAATAGAAAAAAAAATAGTATTACATATAGTGAATGAATCATAAACACTGCATGAGCCAAATTGAATCAAAAATACAGATTCAACTAAATACAAAATATAACATCTTAAGGACCACCATCTTCTTCTTGGCATATTGAAATCACACATGTTCTCATGGCGTGTGTCCGTGCATATTCTGACCTTGACGGCCCATATGCTCTGCTCGAGGGGGTGGAAGAGTTTGAAACAGAATCCGTCCTTTTTCGAGGGCCTCTCGATCAGTTCACAGGCGTTCAGCAGGACCGTTCCCACCCACTGGCCGTTCTTATTGGTCTTATAGATGAGGAGGACGCCTGGTTTTAACACGCACCACAGTTTGGTCCAGCTCTTCAATGACCCACGGACCTACAGACAGACAGATACAGAGAAATCAGTCTCACAGCTTACATCAACCATATTAGCTTAACCACAAAAAGTGAAGTTTAGACAAAATTCAGTGCTTAGCAAATTTCTCAAAAATCAATGTATGTAAAATTGGATTTACTAGGGTCGCAACTAAGATGCATAAACAGGAGGTATTTTACAGAATTTAAACCGGGTGAGTACTTCTGTATAGAGCAAATCAAGTTTTTTTCATCTTATATGTAAAATGCATATATTTTTTGTACAGTTTTAGCTGAATGTTCTGCATTTCAAGAGCTTGTATACTCCTGTTAATGATTATTAGATTTTTAATTTGTGGACTAATACTTCAAAAATCAATTAATCACGACTATTAGTATTAGTCTCATTTTAAACCCTTATAATACAGCCCACAGTGGGTCTCAGAGTCTCATTTAAACCCTTATAATACAGCCCACAGAGGGTCTCAGAGTCTCATTTTAAACCCTTATAATACAGCCCACAGAGGGTCTCAGAGTCTCATTTAAACCCTTATAATACAGCCCATAGAGGGTCTCAGAGTCTCATTTTAAACCCCTATAATACAGCCCACAGAGGGTCTCAGAGTCTCATTTTAAACCCTTTTAAACCCATTTGATAATTTCTCCAGTCCCTCGGAGAACCAACATTAGCTCCACTGGCTCTAAAGACGTCCTCTATCAGACGGCAGCTATGTTTCATTCAGTATTGGCACAATCCAGATGTCTATAAGTGCGTGTACGTAGACCAGTACTTTTAGAGGCCCAATCATATTGGATAAAAACAGGTATTTTAAATGACCATCAGAGACATTAACCAGATTGAGCAGCAGCAGCACAGCCATATTCATCATAAGAGTTGAGCATTATCTTAAATGTCCAATGGCTATTCCATTTAGCAGTGTTATGTCTGATGGATGAGGGCAATTAACAAAATGTAATCTCCAAAGAGTTCTGAGATTCACCCCGGCCCCCCACCCCACGCGACGGTCCCCCGAGAATTAAAAAAACAAGTGTAGTACTTCGTTGCCTTGCTGTCATTAAGAAAATTCACAACTAGGGCTGCACGAAATTTTAAAAAAAAATGTTTTATTGGAAAACCATGTGAATATTGCGTTTTTGTAAAATTTTGATGCAAGGGTTCAATTCCTGAACCGGGCAGTTGGGGTCCTTCTGTGTAGAGTTTGCATGTTCTCTCCGTGTCTGCGTAGGTTTCCTCCGGGGTTTGTTGTGTGTACAAGAGCAGACAGCAGTGGTTTGCCCCTATATCATGTCTGAATTGAAGATCTTATTTAGGCTTTAATCTGGTTTGGACCTGGTTTTAGTCCATGGTTTAGGTATTGTTCTGATACACTCCTTATTTTGTTTCTGCCTTATTTCAATATTATATTTTTATATTATATAGATTATTAATATGTTCCTTCTTAAGATAGATTAGGTCAGAGATGGTACCGGAATCATCTATTATTGCCGGTATTTACCCATTAACACATATAAGCATGGCGGTTGGTTTTAAACATACATTTTTATTAATAATCCTGACATTATTCCACTTTTGACCTTCTTCCCAAACACCTCGCCTGTTTGCCTCTCCACCCACACCGTCGGAGCGTTCTCAGCGCCTCCCAGGGTCTTCATTACCACGGCATATAGATGCTGCCTCTGCCCCGGACGCTGCCGTAATGAGTCGAGCCTGGCATACGCACACGGGTTCAGCGCACCTTAGCAGAATTACCACAAAGGTTAGACGCACGGTACAATATGGAGCGGCCAGGGGTCAAGTGAGTCGCTCATGGGCCTGCAGTAATGATTTGGGAGGATTAGAACCAGCCTCCTCCTCCAGCTGTCATAGAATGGATGCTACACTCGGCTAAAGTTTTGATTCTCCTTGCCAAAAATCCTGCACAAACATTACACCTTTACTGGTTTTACTTATGAGATCATTCACAATTATCTGCAGCTCAATTTGCTAATAAGCTTAGGACTTTGCCAAGATTTTCTCAAGCACATATATTTTCAAGTTCAAGTGTCAATTGAACAATGCACCAATTACTTAACATTTATTCACATTTCGCACTTTATGAGATGTGCCCTCCTCTGTAATAATTTTTTACAATGTGGCCCTCTGCTTTAGAGGAACTGAATGTTGGATTATGTTTTTCTTTCTCCAACTGTCTGTGGCAGATATTCTAGCTTGAAAGAAGAAAAATATATATTAAAACCAGAATTACATTGAAACAAGTCAAATATTCGCATGTACATCAGGCTAAAACCTCTAGTTTGGTACATCCTGACCAAGATCCTGGCTCGCCCACGGCTCCGGACAAGTTTCCCCCAGCGGCATTGGCAGGATGGGTCAAATGTAAAGAATTTAGGGTCAGCAGTGGCTACAAAGGTAGTTTACCACCACCAGGCTGTGACTGTTGAAACAACAATGGAATTGCAATTAGAAAATCACAAAGGCTGCAATTTTTAGGTAATATAATATTCTATGTAAAAAAAAATTGCTTGCTTTAACAGTTATATAGTTATATATTTGAGTCTTCTTTCAAGAGTTTAGACAGGTTTCGAATGTCCTGCAGAACTGAATCTTAGTTTTAAAAAAATATCTAATGGATCACGATATCTGTCATAAAAATCGCAATTCCATTTTGTTTATCAAAAGCGTGCAACCCTAGTTGTAACACACTTTGGGTAGGGGCGGACGATATAGTGAAAATATAATGTTTTATTAAGATTAAGATCATGATTTTGATGCTATCCCAATTTTTGTTAACGTGGTATTTTATTGTCTTACACAGAAGACTACTATGTTCATCATAATACTTAATACTATTCATCTTCCTTTTTTATTAATATGAACACTGGCATTGTTACAGTAAAAATGACGGTGAAGAGCAGAGCATAAATGAATGCACTATACCACGATTCAACGATTTTCCCAGATTAGCAGATCATCAAAACCTCATATCACGATTTGATTTTTTTAATGTAATATCGCCCACCCCTAGCTTTGGGTATCTTGGAAATCTCCAATCTATAATGTGATTGCTTTCAATTTACACTTTACATTGATTTAACATAGAACTCGATGCTGAAACAATGTAGATGTATTGGGATCTCGCTTGTTTTTTTCCCCCACAAATGATTCCTACAGGAGTATTACATGATTAAACAGCTTTCTCAAACCCAAGATAAAATGAATACTTCCCGTTTAAGGAAGTGTGGAGCTCATTCATAACTGTCAGGCAGCTGCTCATGCGTGCCCAAGGCTTATTTGCCTGAAAATCACACGTAAATGTATTTCCATCACATATACAGGGAATACGGGCTAATCTCATTGCTTTTGACACTCGGCTATAATGATTTTTGGAAAAAGGGGAGACAGTGCCGGAATAATCCATAGAGCCTACCCCGGTATGAGGCTAGCAGGGGCGCAACTTGACTTTCACATGTACCCATGTATCTAGATTAGTTCAAATGACTCAAATATTAATCTTGATTTGAGTCGTTTATTCTTCAAAGTGCCACAAAAAACGCCCACAAAATGTCCACCAGCACTGCTTCATATCTTTGCAGGACATTTTGTGATGCTTTAGAGAAACTTGAAAAATAACTAATTCAAAACAAAAATGAAATATCAAATTAGGTCAAATGAATTGAATTTAGAATATTAATCTTGATTTGTGGCGCTTTAGAGGAACTGGGAAAATGACTTCACAAAAAATATTTTTTTATGTTTTCTCTGTGGAATAAAAAAAATATGGATCAGATATCTTATTCCACTGGCAGATAATTAAAACCAGTCAGAATTACATTGAAGCATGTCAAATGAGGCCTAATACGTAAATAAATCTAAACTAGTCAGATCTAGTTAAATCAAGATGTCATTTTTTTACTAATTTATATATTCCTTTTTTGCAGTTCAGTCATGGAGTTTGGGAACTGGGAGGGGGGTACAGAAGAGGTAGAAGACTAACAAGATCATGTAATATTAATGAGCCTGGGTTGAGATGTGGGACATGCAAGACAAATCGACCACTGTGCATGTACCTGAAATAATACACTACAACAAAACTAGCAAATAAGTAATTAGTGATGGTAGACAAAGAGAGGAGAATAAACAGTGGGTTTATATAAGGGTTGTTGAGTTTTTCAACAGGTAAAATTTAACTGGTGACCGGTAATCACTGACAGAATGTTGAGAAATGACAGGCAAGCTTGACAAATGTAAAACAATGTAAATAAGTCTAGTGGGCAAAAGTGAAGAAGGGTTTATTTTCTAAATATTTTGCAGGACCTTATACCACTATCTGAAATGTACTAATGATGATGCTTTCAGATTTGAAGGTAGGTACATAAAAAAATTAATAAAGGGTTTGGAAATTACAACAAAGTTAATACAATGTCCCCACATTTCAGGTTCATGTCAGGTTCACAAGGTTTAAAAATTCATCTTTTAGTGTCTGGCTGAGTTTGTGTTGCCAGACTTGAGATAATTATCCTTTGTATGATAAATTAGACCTCTGTGTGATAGTTCTAAAAGAAAAATAAAATTGTCATTGTGTCCACTCTCATGTCAGTTACGCAAACTGATCCTGGATCTGTACGACATCAATTCTCCTGTAGAACAGGGATTCCTAAAGTAGGGGTTGGGACCACCATGGAGGTGGTTTAATTATTCTTTTGTAGTTTTTTTAATTAAATGCCATATGAGTCATAGCTTCAGTTTATTTTAAAATTAGCCATGCAAATAAAAAACATCAGGTCAAATATTAAAGACCACAAAGTCTTCGTGACCCATGTGAGTTTAAATGGTCATGTGCAAAAGCATGAGAATTCCTAGGAACATTATGGTCATCCAGGATTCATAGAACTTTTCATCTCTTCTGACCGCCAGAGGCAGTGCTTTAAGCACTGGGTGATGTATATCAACAAGGTCACAAGTAATCTGCAGATCCACATCAACACATACCTCCGTGTGATGAAGAAGGGTGCTGCTGCAGCCTCATGACCTCATGGACTGTCATGAACAGAGTGCCATTGGATATTATATGGGGCAGCCTTCTGGACATCTCCAAACAACTCTGCAAGGTTCTACAAGGTAAATATGGCCACACTCCATTTATGGCAGCCTATGAGGTTGTGAGGCTCCTCGGGGAGTGACACCTCACTCCCTGGATGTAAACCATCAGTCTTCTTCAGAAAATACATTGAATAAAAGCCATCTGACTCCAGCAGGGGGTTTACATGCCTGCGCTTCCGTTGGGTTGCAGAAGACTGTCCTGACCCAGCCAGGGACTGGGGGCCGGAACTGGTGGTTGGTACACCTGAGACAAGGTGGACACTACCCTGTTGGAAGCCCAGCAGCTGGGCTTCTTTGGGGTAAAATGTGGGCACCGACCAGGTTGCAACGCAGAATCGGGTCGGGTTGGGGCTGGTACTCAACTCATCAACTGCATCACTTAAATACCTGCTTGGTCTATTTTATTCGGTTGGTCTTGTCACCCAGTCACTGTTTCTCTGAGAAGGGAACAGATGGCATTGATTACTTCCTTAAAGAAGTTGCTTTCGCCCTAGTGACAACGTGTTGAGTGGTGCGTCTATGAAGCCGTGGCAACAGCTGTCTAGTGCTGGAGGCCTGGGTTTTCTGCTTCAGGGTCACAAGTGAGGCAGAGCAAAAGTTTTACTTGGATCCACATCCACCTCAGGGTCCTACTATAGGCCTCCTACAGGCCTCCATCAGGGATGATTGCAACCGCTAGACCTAGGAAGGATCCAAGTGCTCTCCTTATTAGGTTTGTAAAGACACATTCTCCAGGCCTGTGTTGGCTGGTCCACTGGGAGAGTCTCCAGAGAGGAGGGTATACTTAACAATAAATGAGATGAGAGTTCCCAATCCCACGCAAATGAACTGGTGAGTCAAAGAACTCACAGAGCAGGTTGTCCATAATACATGATACACTGTGTTCATGGACAATGGGCATTTGTCCTCAGAAGCTGATTGGGAGGGACAATTAGCGAGACAATAGCCAGCTATACCACTGGCAGATGGCCTAGACCAAACTTTGGTTCATCCTGCATGGCAGCCAGGACCCTACTGTCCGACGCTGGCCGAAAAAAACGCTTTTGTGATGCTGTGCCCCTGATAGGGTTAATGCACATTGTCCACCCATACATTACGTGGAAATCTCCAAGCACATTTGGGACCGTAATTACCCGCACCATCACAGTTCTATAGGAGAATGTGCTGTTTTTAAGTGTATTTGTCTGCTCTTTGGTGAGTGAGGCGGTCCCAGTGGAGTATGAGACCATCTGGCCCTCTGCAGGTGAAGTCCCGGGACAGGATGGAGTTAAGCTGAGACAGCGAAACAGAGAAGCAGGCTAAACTGCAAAAAAAGGCATATCCCTGTTTAGTCAAAATGACTAGAATTCAAAATATGAATCTTTAGTAAATAGAAATGACTCAAATAATTAGGCCTGGATTATTTCACATGTTTCAGACTGATTTTTTTTTTACTTATTACAAGCTAAACTCGAAGTGAGATTTTTTTATTCCACTGGCAGATCATTTAGCTTTAAATATGAAAAAATGAAACAACTCAAATAATCTAGACAATCTAAACATAAATAAATATAAAGAAAAACAAATGTTGTTGACATTTTGTGCCACTTTGAAGAATAAAAGCCTTAAATCCCCGTCGTTGTGTCCCTGGGTAAGACACTTGTTTGGTGGTGGTTGGAGGGGCCGTAGGTGCAGACTGGCAGCCACACTTATGTCAGTGTGCCCCAGGGCAGCTGTGTCTACACAAGTAGCTTACCACCACTGGGTGTGCCTGAGGAGTGAATGAATAATGTAATTGTAAAGCATCTTTGCGTCTTGAGACAAGTGCTAGATAAAACCGACACATTATTATTATCTAGATAATCCTATTTATTTTATTTTATTTTTTTTGCAGTGTGAGTATGCTGGTGCAATCATAGTCCTTCAATGCAAGGCAATATGAGCCCCCTCACAGCTGTGCCCCTCTCCCCAAAAACTACTGTTGTCCTGGGCCTGTACAGTGATGAATGCAGAGCTGACCAGTGCTTCTAAAGGTCCCATGGGCTTTAGCAGGTGGTGTGCAGAGGCTGAAATTCTCTTACAGTGCTCTTTAAGGTTTTAATATGGAACTAGAAAGAGCAATTTAGTGAGACGGTCTGAGAATTATTTTGAGTTAAATAATGAACGTAGATATACCAGGTCTAACTAGATGTTCTTATACAGAGAAAAAGCAGGCAACATGTACAATAAAATGGCAATTGCAATTGTATGATGGTTAACACTTAAAAAACAACTGGGCCGCATGACTTAGTATTGAAATTAATTAAACAAAACTGTTTTCTGATGAGCCACTTAACTAGTAACTAAACCCTTGAAGCAAAATTAACACCCTTCGGGTTAAACAATGGTTACTGCAGTTGAATTTTTCTATTGCTCAAAAATATGTCATGTACATGTCTATGTCACAGGCCCAAAGGCTCTGAAAGGCCCTTGTCTCATTTAGACACACACCTGTAGTGAATCAAGAGTTTGATGTGAGAGCATGGCTCACACCACATTCACCCCAAACCTTCGCACAGACCCTCTGTCTCAAATTTTGGCTGTGGGTTTACTATGGATCTGGCCCAGGTGTTTAGTTCCACTTTAACATCGTGAAAAGTCCTATTTAATTTTATTAGCCAAAAACAAAACATCAGGATTTCATAAGAAACGTAAATAGCAATACTGTAGGTTGGAATTCTACACTGTGACCCGTCTCATATTAAAGATAGTGAAGGCTAGACTTTCTATATCTGGAAAGTCATCTGTAAGTTGACTAATTATTTTGGAATCCTATATGTATGTATCCTTGAACCGCCACCTTACTGTGGTGGAGGGGTTTGTGCGCCTGAATGATCCTAGGAGCTATGTTGTCGGGGGCAACATGTCCCTGGTAGGGTCTCCCAAGGCAAACAGGTCCTGGGTGACAGGCCAGACTAAGAGTGGTTCAGAAGCCCATTATGAAGAAAACAACAACAAGGCCAGTTCTGTCGCCCAGATTGGCATCACCGGGGCCCCACCCTGGAGCCAGGCCTGGGGTTGGGGCACCCATCGAGCGCCTGGTGGCCGGGTCACTCCCCACGGGGCACGGCCGGGTCCAGCCCGAAGAGATGACGTGGAGCCGCCCTCCTGTGGACCCACCATCCACAGGAGGAACTATAAGGGGCCGGTGCAGTGTGGATTGGGTGGTGGTCGAAGGGATGAGCCTCAGCGACCGGATCCCCGGACACAGATGTGGAGAAAAAATAAGCAATTAGATGGAATAAATATGGCTACGCTTCTACACTGAATTGCTTTAACTTTTTATCTGTGCATGAAAAAAAGAGTGTACGGAGGGGTACCAGCAGCAGACAGAACGGCAAAGAGTAGAGCAGTACAGAGCAGGAGCTGGGGTTAAAGTGGTCTGTAATGGTCTCTGTATACCTTCACAGGCAGAGGTGGGTAGAGTAGCCAATACTTATACGTGAGTAAGAGTAAGAGTTAAGTAAGAGTACCGTTACTTCAAAATAATGTTACTCAAGTAAAAGTAAAAAGTACTCATTCACATAATAACTCGAAGAGTAGAAAAGTACTGGTGACTGGTCAGATTATTTGTTTAATTTTGTGGTAAACTGGCAAAAAATAAAAAGATTATAAACATATTTTTATATTTTCAAAAGATAAACTAAAAACGTAAATAATAATTAAAAAAGTGAAGGCACAAGGAACTAAATTTCCACATCATCACATTTTTCCCATAAAGCTGTTCTTACATGACACACAGAGGTGGTAAAAGTACTCTGACTCTTTCTAGATTTCCAAGATTTCACTCAAGTAAGAGTACAGTTACTTCAAAATATTATTACTCAAGTAAAAGTAAAAAACAGTAAAGCTACTCTATGGAGTACAATTTATTTAAAAAAGTTACTCAAGTAAATGTCACTCAGTACTACCCACCTCTGTTCACAGGTAGGCATGACACGAGCGTGGAGATGATTTTATATGACAAGAATCTATGGGCAGTGGGGGTAGTTTTCAGTTTGTAAAGCTGTGCTACAGACCATGATCTCTTACTACCCATTGAATTGATTAACAGTGGTTACATTATGCTTACCTGAGTCCAGTATGATGGGATGAAAAGACTGTAACACAGGGCTGTAGTTTAAATAAATGATTGTTTAGACTTAGACCACCAAAAAGAAAGAACACATGGTGAACAAATCTAATATAGCTACACTATTCACATTGCCCAATCAACCCTGTGCATGTCATTCAATTATAAGTAATAATAGCTTATCTGAGTCAACAGCGACTTCATTTATCATCTATTAGAACTCACACGGTTGGCGGGAAAAAGGATTTACCTGCCTGCAGAGGAAATTAAAGTGTGGCTTTAGTGGCAGAGGACCTGGAGAGCTGAGACAGGTCGCTGCCTTCCCCTGCCTTCCATCTGTCAGTGTAGCCTACTTAATGAAATGAATTATACCAATAGGCCGAGGTTCGACACAGAGGAGTGGACTATGAATCTATAGACTGACTACCTACTGCTTGATTGTACTGTACATCCATTTAACCGCAACTCCCGCCCCCACTATATTGCAATGATGTCCCACTTTTTACTGTTTATTTGTGACAGCATTAACTCTTTGTCTAGTTGTTAAGAATAGAGCACAAAGAAATTGATCAGATATTGTACGTCAATACGGCTAAATCCTCCAGCTAGGATGTCCCGACCAAGATCCTGGCTCAAGATCCGGAGAGGGGTCCCCAGGTGCTACTCTGCGGTCGCCCTCTGCTCCTGACAGGTTGACACAGCAGCATTAAAGGTCAGGTCAAATGCTGAGGACAAATTTCCCTTTGGGGACAATAAAGTATACCTTAATCACAAACACAAAACTCTCACTTAGGCTTCTGTAAGTGAGAAACTAGTCCATATTTTTTTGAGTTTTATGGATGAAAACAGCAGTTCAGATGTTTTAAGCCCTAAGCAACCTGTATCTAGTTTAAAGAAAATTGGCTGAAAATTGTCTAACTAGAATAATTATTTTGAAATGTTAATTGAGTATGTCTGTTCCTGTGGTCCCCCGTGTACTTCAGTGATGTTTTACTGTTGGATTATTAAGTACTGCAGGTGATCTTGTTTTTGTTCACTTGTCAAACTAAACTCTTTGCTCTCATTTTTCGCCCGCCTGCTTGGACAATTTCTCTCCTATTTTAGCTTTGCCGGCAAGAGTAAAACGCTGATTCACAAAACGCCTTTTCAAAGTCCCCATTGTCCAAACAGAAAAAGAGGACTACATTTTCCAGCGTTTGTGGCTTTTGCAAAACCCTAGAAATGTCTCGATTTAATAGCGGAAATTGAAGAACACTGGATCTTTTGAAAGTGACTTTTCCAGGACTGACTGCATCCATTTTCAGAGGCATACTTTGTTTACAAAATATCGGTTATCAAAAGTGGTTAGCCTCACCTCTGTCATTACACTGTTGTCTGGCACTGGCTTTGTCGCTCCACTGAGTGACATTTGAAAAATCTACACCAAAATGGCTTTATAATCGTCCTCATGTCAAAACATAACCTAGAAGCATTCTGATAGATCCAACGGCTGACGTCAACTGCCGACCAAAGTCAAGACTTAATTTGTACTTATGCACGGACAGAATAATTACCAAACTGCTCCAGGACGCAACCTTGGTGCAACACCCATTTCATTATGCAAACCTTTGACTTTCTAGACAAACATCAAATTAGCAGTCAAGAAGTGCATTCAAAATAGAGCGAGCTCCAAAACCACAATGTTTAGGATGTCAATCAGTACAAGAACCATTGTGTCCTAGTCGCACAAATCGGCTGAAATGAGTGGCGTAGTGGAGTGGTCTTGCAGATTATTTGAGGGGCCGGGCGAGGGAGTAGGTTACCATAGTAATTAGTTATGCATACAATTCAGGGGCATATTTTATAACAGTTAATGCAGATAGCTTTTGTACATTCAGATGCTAACTTCCTTGAGAAGAGTGACATGTTGCGAGGCCTGCTGAATAGCCTCCAATTAGAGGTCAGATAGAGGTCAGAGGAAGAAAGATGGCAGTTAAAATGTGCTACAGTTCGTGAATAGGAAATCTAATTGCAACAGGCTTAGAGGAGTGTTCCAACAATTTGAACCTTTTACATGTACTTTGACAATTGCCTAATCTGTTAATGGCACAAAAAATACCTCTATTGTCCAAATAATGAAGTATTCACAACGACATAGTCAAGATGGATAGATTACCGAGTATGGTCACTTGATGTGGTGAACTGTAAAATACAGACTTACTTGCACTTCTAACTTTGCCCAGTCTGTGTGAATGCCAACCACTTCTGTGCATACAACCCGGCTCTTTCTGTTTTAGTTTGGGTGATTGCAGCCCTAGTGCTTTTGTTAGTGACTTGGGTTCATGTTTATTGTCTTTGGCCCTGTCTAGGTAAACTACTGGACCACAGATGTGTTCGAAAATTGTGTATATTTAAAGAGCTCCCACACAAGACTAAATACAGTGTCCCTAAGCTGTTGTTTTTCCTTTACTGTAAGCTCTTCCTGCGTTCTTGAGAGAATAGTTTCTGTGATACTCTGCCACCGTGAAATTGCTGGCTATAAACAACATTCGTGTGTGTCTCTATTACATTTCAGGCAACCTCCAACTATCAGATCAAATCAGTCAAATCATCATGGCAGTGGCTTCACTCACTAGTTTTCTCTTAATCATTAGCCAAGTATTTACTGACTTCTATATTTTGGTGCACAATTGACTAAATGATTTTTTTTCTTTAGTATAATTTCCATTAAACATGTCAACTTTAGTAGTGTTTTGAAATATGTATTAACATTTTTGATACTCTATAGTATTGTTTTTGATGTTTTTTGATACTTTTGGTTATATTTTGGCTATTGTAAATTTGATTTCAAAATCCATGTCAATTTGAGTGAAAATATTGTCCTTATTAATGGATGTGTGTGTTTGTGTGAATTTGACACTTATCAGGTCAAATCTGGTTATAACTATTCACTCTTTAAGTCTTATCTGCCATCATGGGTGTGGCTTTACCGTAACTTCAATCACACAGCAAAATAGTTTTCTCTTTGCCATTAGCCCAGAATTGTTTAATCCTTTGAGATCCACTGGTGCACATCTGATAAAATGTTCTTCCTTTCAAGTCAGATGCTTCTAGAAATGGGTGGTCCGTAGTGGTAGCAAGTGATTTGTGGCCTTGGCGCGAGACGCACAAATCAGATGGGATCCGCAAACATTTTATAATTCTAGTCTGTTTTTCTCTTTTCAAAAATATATGTCGCCCAGCCGGATATGTAGGCTGAAGTAGATGAGGGAGATAGAATTCTTGACTCTACCCATGGGATTTCCCAGCCACAAAAATGCTAACATGACAGTTCTTTGGTTAACTCAATTAGTTGTAGGAAGTGTGTTGAGGAATGTATAGCAGCCGTGAATATATCAATAAATCCATGCATGGATTATTTAACAGACGCGGTCGGTGTAATATAAGTGTGTTTACAGAAATGGGTCTCTTCGTGATCTGTTTTCCATTGGTATCAGTGGGATTGTTTGGAACAACCTATAGGCATGGATGGTGGAGAAGCTGAGCAGTGTTATAGTCTTAAGACATCATGGAACACTTTCCTATATTTTACCTGAGTATATATTCTCTTTCCACTGATAGATCAACTGCTCCTGTTTTGTGGCATGCCCTTTAGAAAATGAAAACCAAAAGTATCATAAGTTCAGTTTTAGCTCAGTCTTTCTGAAAGATACTTTTTAGTATTGTTTAGATAGTTTTAGTAACATTTTGATATTCCTTAGTGTTGTTGTTTGAATGTTTAGAAACCTTTTTGATACGTACTCAGTTTTGTTTTGGTGATTGTTTTGTAATATTTTGTAATGCTAATAGTGGTCTTGTGTGAAAATAACTGCCACAACATAAAATCAATAATTTAATGGATTTCAAATGCCAATTCTGACTCATGGAGGGCGTGCGATGCGCTGGAATCACAAACACTTGTGTGGATGGTGAGGAAATGAAATTTGCAGTCAATCAGGCTCCTGCTGCCAACCACTGACTGATATTCAGCTGTTACTAGGACAGACAGACAGACAGAGTTTCAGGGCTGTTCACTTCCTCTGCAGCGAGACGGTGTCAGATCCTCCCACAGCTGTGAGTCCACCAGATCTGGTTTAGCTCATATAATTTGGAAACCACAGACAATGCCTCTAGCTTTTGACATTTGAAGCTCTAAGGGCTACGACCACCAGAATAATCACTTAGACTACTTTGATGAATGCACTTATTGTCTGGACCTGATGTTGGAATGCAAGTCAGTGAGGGAGAATGCCAAACATATTGTTTATTTTATGAATGTATGGAGTTTATAATGAATTTGGTCCAGAAATGGCCACAATCCAGACACAAATGAAAGTGTATGCAGAGTAGAAAGGACACTGGAAAACAAAACAGCTGTTTGCTCCAAGAACACAATTTGACAGAAAAATTTAATTCAAGTTATGGTCATGCATTAAGAATGCAGAAAAATATTGCAATATGATAAACAAGCAAAAAAAGCTACATACCCCCGCCACATAACAAACGTTTGCTTTATGGCCGTCAGGGAGTCATGTTTCCCTAAAATACATATGCAAGTTTGAAGCCAAATTTTCTTATTATTCATACAGGGAAATGCTAAATATATGGAATTAGTATTAGTATTTGTATGACAGTAATGTAACTATTATTGTGATTAAAAAAGTGATGAGAGGTCTTTCATTTCAATGAGGTATGCACTTCTATGTTTAGAACAAATTGATGCATTACTGTGACATCCCCATCAATATTATCCCAAAGATTTGTGGTATATACTTAATAAACATAGAACCTCTCCACTACGTCCAGTCCTGATCAAATAAGACAAGCTTTATAATGTTTGTTAACTGGATACTGTTTTTTTAAATTGCTACTATGACAAAATGATGGATTTTTTATTGACATAGAATCTATAGATTATCATGTGAAGTTAAGTTTGAATCAATAGGGGATCAACCGTGTGTTGTTTTCAAACAGTAGATTGGTGCGATGCCTGTTTCCGCTCTGTCGTCTTTCACTCAACTGGCACCGGACCAGCCTATGTTCCTCTGCAGCACCAAATCTTGTCGAGAGGTTGCGGCCTTTTTGGAATGTGTCCACAAACACAGCCTCCCTCTGCAGCACTCTCAATGTACTACTCATTCATCTTCTGCTAGCTTGTCCTCACTTCCCCCGGTATATGTCAAGTCCATAAACATCAAAGAATGATTTGGAAAAACCATCCAGTTAAACATGGATTTGGGTGATTTTATTTTTATTTATGTACAATTTTTCTGGAGATTCAAAGATGCTTTACAATTGCATTATTCATTCACTACGGTCACACTGGTAAACTACCATGGTAGCCACAGCTGCCTCAGGGCAGACCAGACACCACATCACACAACCATATTTATACATATGTAGGTTAGGTGTCTCAACTTACTGCAACTTTAACACAACTACCCGTTCGAAAGTGTGTATATACTGTTGTACTGCCTATGTATGAATGTGGTTGTGTTTTTGGTGTTTGGAGGTGGTCAGAGAGGCCATTGGCGCAAAATGGCTGCCAGGTCTCTCTCAGTGTGCCCCAGGGCAGCTGTGGCTACAAAGGTACATTACCACCACCAGACTGTAGCATGAATGAATAATGGGTTCAAAAGGAATGCTCTTTGAGAAAGATGTGAGGATTGTAAATTATATCAGCGAAACTCTGCGATATTATAAAATCACCTCTGTCCGCAGATCCGTGTGAACGCTATAACTCAAATAAAGAATTGCCGGATCAGTTTAAACCTTTACACACAGGTATATCTCATAAAGACGCTGAACTGGATTGGTTTTGGTACTTCTACAATGAATATTAATTACGTAATTAATAATGCCCTTAAGCTGTGAACAGATTAATTCAAGAGGTTTTTGTGGGATCTTTTTAAAATTATCTGGATAGGTACATATCATGAAGACGCTGAACTGATTGGTACTTCTAAGGTTAATGACAATTAATTAATGAACTAGTTAATGACCTGGAGCACTTTTATTGAGCCATTAATCCTGCTGAAAAAATAATACATTTTGGGACAGTGATCCGGGCAATTGTATACTTAATGTACATAGGCACATTACAGAGGTCAAATAAAGAATGCCTCTATAGCGCCCCCATGTTTATGAACCCTATGGGACTCTGGACACACTTACTTTAGCAGAGAGCAATGAAACTTGGTACAGTGATTCTCCACAGTGTACCCAACATAAAATATTATTATGACCCCACCCTACAGCAAACAGG
>JAVQKC010007564.1:0-11408 GCA_036025475.1 Philypnodon macrostomus
TTACCTCTATAGCGCCCCCTATAGACTGAAAGAATAATGCAGCTTTAGGGAATTTTCTAAATTTGGCAAAAACATTCTTCACAAACATTCAGACAAATCAAAAAAGTGATTAAGGTCCCTGTTGGTAACAGTTGTAGCAGACGTACGGGGCAGACGTATGGGGCGTTTTGCCGATATACACCTTGCTGTCGGGGACGACAGCACAGGCCTAGTTTCAAGGTGAGATTGTCTACTCTGAAGAACACTCAAAAATATATGTAGTTTGCTAAGGTTGTCTATCAACTTAAAACATTGTCCCATTTTGTAGGGCTTACCATTTAATACAACAAACTCACAGACAACCAGTCACTCCCAAAACGATAATAAAATTCAGTTAAATTCACTTCAAAAGCTGAACAACATCTTCCACAGCCGAGATACCTCCATCCTGCTGAACTCAAATTGACAATTCTCCAGACTGCTGTCAACACTTATCATCCGCTCGGATATGTGTATCATTCAGTTCTTTGTGAAACATCTACACTGAATACACCTGCAGCTTTGAAGACACCAGTTGTGTGGCCTCAGCGGACCATGTGTGTGTGAGTGTGACTGGACTGGGGCTGACGCTGAGTTTGGAGCCTTAGAGAAATGATGCTAAAGGTTTATTGTCTTTAATTAGTATCCAGGGGTGAACCAGAGAGATAAGGGCCACCGCTATACCTGATGGATGTGTGGTGCATTTTTCACCTAAATGTAAAGGAGTCAATCTGGAGTCATGTGTAGTCCTGAAAACCCTAACAGTCAACACCTCTAAAAGTCATTAATAATACCTCTAGTAATTTTGTCTATAAGGTCAACATGCAACAGATGGATACTTGACATCAGCAGAGCTATCCATAATTAAGTATGTTTTACTGTAAGAATGCTATACACCAGCCAAAATATATGAATCTAATGTGTTGTCATGGATACGCATTATTGCATCCGTTTTTCATACACAATAGCCAGTGATCCCATTAAGAATTATATCTTTTCAGTCAACACCAGTCCAATTCTGAGCAAAAAATAACTAGACTTCACGTTCTTAAAATCTTCAATTGTATATTTCTTCCAAATTTAACTTGATTTCACACTAACCAAACGTATGTCCAGAACCTGAAGATTTGAGTAGGCATCGGCCAGTAATCCATAAGGTTAGGTACTGTTATGTCTGTCCTCTGCTGCTAAGTGGACACTGGTTGCACCGGAGCTCAGTCGCATAAACAAATACACACTAATGAGCTAACACTACACACACAAACACACACACGCTTGTCTGCTTCCTGCTTTGGGATTTGGGGTTCAGAGGCTCTAGGGGGTCTCTTGTGGGTTGATGTGTGCGAGTGCTGAGGTTAGGGGCCACTTTTATCAGGACCTTCATCTCACCCTTTAGTCACCTCCTGTTCATGTCCGGTAGCATTAGCTCTCAAGGGAGAACACTCACACAAACACAGATTAGGATGAAATGAGATGATGGTGCCGTTAAGGTCACAAAACCCCATATTAGATCCCTCATGTATAACTGTGAAAAGCCAAAAAGACAATATTTTGTTTACAAACATTCTCTTTGCATTTTTAACATGTATGGGATTAATTTTCTCAATGGTCTATCTATTTACTTCTTGAGGAAATTGTAATTGAAAGTATGGGTCAACTACATTCATAAATTTTTTTCTTCTTGAAACACAAATACTAATACTTTAAGTACCATTTACACCCCCTTCATGGAGGAGCCCCGCAGGAGCCCCCTTCATGGAGGGGCCCTCATGGAAAGGTCATGTTCTCTGTTCCCTTTATTTATCCTGACAATATAACTTCAGCTAAACAAATCACATTTAATTATTTTGTCCTATACCAATGAGAAAAATGAGATATTGATCAAATGAGCCTGTCACTAGCTAAAGCCCATAGTTGCTTCTCTTTTATTAATGTTTGGACGTGACTGAAACGTGCTTGTATATACGGCCTAGCCTACACTGTGTTTGCTTTAACCATGGTCATTCTTTATTCTAAACATATGATTGATAATAAAGTTTCTTTCACCGCCCATTCCCAGTTGATAAATCCGAGTGGTTGTTTTCTATCTTAATATTACATGTGTAGGAGATGTTTATGATATGAATTCTGTCTGTCACTCGCTGTTAGTATGTGAGGGTTTACTAAAGCATACTCCACACACAAGTCAATCATTCTATTTGTACAAGCTCCCTCCCTTTGCATCATAACCAACTCCTCCAGCTTCTCCAAGGGGGAGTGTGTGGCGGGCGGCCCAGATCGAGTCTCTGTTCTGGGGCGTAGTGGGGGCAAGGGTTCCCTTCGGGGCCGGGGAGTGCTGGATATGCGCAATGTTTTCGCCCAGGAAGCAGAGGTTTCCCTGCATTGGGGCCAGTCAACACGTCTATCCATATCAGCTGGGTAGTATGAAGTTTATCCAAAGATATGGGCAGGTTATGTGGGTGTATCTCGAATGAGCCTGGAGTTTGTTCATGTAGACAGAGAGAACAGTGATCCCCCTTATGTAGAAATATAGAATATACATAGTTGAATATACGCAAGGCGCTCTGGAGTCAGCCCATATCTGTCTTCCTGCAGTTTGATAAAGCCTGGCTCGCTTTGCACCAGGAGCTGTGGTAATTACCAGTGAATGGCATCCAACTTTGTAGATAATACGTGTATGTGGTGAACACTATGAGCTAACAGGCAGAAGAGATAGAGCAGATATGATGCATCTGCCAATTGTAAAAGTATTGGTCATTTCAGGATGCACTGGATGCAAAAAGACTCCTGAAGAAGATATGGTACTTCAACAGATCTATCTAACTACATTGTATCTACCTCACGAAGTACAATGTAATACACTGTGTAACAAACTGTAATAACATGTAACTACATTGTACCTAACCCTAACCCCAACCCTAACCATTCTGTATGTACAATGTAGTTACATGTTATTACAGTTTGCTACACAGTGTATTACATTGTACTTAATGAGTTAGATATAATGTGTTCCCCTATCCCAGTCACATTGCTTCGCTTGCAGGGATTTCATTTTGCCAACATGCTAATCGCACACATAATTCACTTGTTCATAGATATTCAATATGTAGTAGCAATGTAAGTGAAACCACAATAGTATATATGGGCTGCTCAATCACATAAAGATGATAAAGTCAATGTAACAAAGAGTTTACGTTTGTATTCAGTAAGTTCTATTCTTAAAATGTCCTTTGAAGTATATGCAACGTAACTGTTACATATTTGACTCTCACACCTGCCTCGCCCTGTGACTAACGAGGAGGAAGAAGATCAAAGACTAAAGCCAATCCGACCAATCAGAGTTTATCATCTCCCTCCATCATCAGCTTCTCTCGTAACAACAACAGTCTGACGGTTCAGGGGAGAGACTCGAGACGTCCTGAGCTAATTAGGTGCGTGTAAGCACTATTCTGACATGCAAAACTGGTCACTACCTGTTGATTTTGAGATTTCGCTGTATGATTCTTTGTGCTTGTAGTATCAATTTAAAACAGCCCCATCCAGTTTGTGCTATAAATGTGTGCTTTAGTAGTTTTTCAGACATTGACAATTGCGTATTATAGGGGTCATTTTGAGGTTACCTTGGGGGGTAGGGGTACATAAGATAAAATAATGTCAATATAAAATCAGTCAGTTGTCTTGTAAGTATACTTACTTTTTTGTAAGATTAAATCTGGGCTTTATACAATATAAATGATCAACTATCCACAATTACCATTTGGATTTTTGGGTCACTACATTTATCAGAAAGAAGATCATCCTTAGTAGTGGCTTCTTTAAACTGTGTTATGTCTAGGCTTAACTACACTGACCAGACCAGGCCTAGAGACAGTCATAGACCAGGACAGACAGAAGTGGACCATGTGAAGGATTTAGAGTCCAGACACATGTAGGCAGTACCAGAAGCATGGTCCCTCTCCCATCTCTGTTTATAAACTCTGTAGTCTCAATCATGGTGACACAGAACAGAGCTTTCAAACTCAGAAACCAGGACTGTCTCAGAGGCGGCCACAAACACACACACAAACTGGTACAATCGGAACAGATCTTAATATTCCAGAGGATTCAGATATTGAAGAGCATGTACCCACAACCGATTGCATTATTTATTTATTGCACAGTCATACACTTATGGTGGTAAGATATCCATACCGTGCCACTAGCCTCTAACACAACCACATTCATTCATAGGCATGGTTAGTTTGAGTGTCTTGCCCAGGGAATAGGTTTTAGTCAAATTTGAACTGCCAAACTGAAATGAAATGAAATATGTAGCATTCCAATTTGTCTTATGGTGCGTTCCAGTTGTACTCTGAGGTCGGGATTTCTGAGTTGTAAAAAAATCTACTGAACGGCCCTTGATGTGTGTGTACTCGGAAACACAGGGCAACTCGGACAACTTCGAGATGAAAAATCCAACATGGCAGCGCCCTATTTTACAAGAAAATTTAAAATATAATTATATATAATTTAAATATAATATGAGTCATTCACTACTGTCAACCTGGTACCTGTTAGCACGCTGCTGTGGTGTATTTTAGAATCCGCAGTTACTAAATATGCTAAAATGCTAACTGCTAAATGAAGCTGTTAACACAACAGATTTGTTTATTTCCGAGTTAACAACTGTAACGCTTCAACTCGGAGATTCTGTCACTCCGAGCCCCCGACTTCCGAGCTCCGAGGACGACTGGAGCTCAGCATTAGACCTTGACTGAGTCTGCCATTTTAAACTGTCCCCTATACAGTGTGCAGTACATCGCTACTAAAAGATTATTTTTATCGTCATCTTTAATCTTGGTGATTTGATTGTCCTGTCATGTTGCCTGTACGTTCAATGACTTATATTGACTTTATGCAGTGTTTGATATTCACATGTAGGCTACACATAAACGTGCATCCCTCACACTGTAGGACAGGACTTCCAGGCCATTAACCTGTCATGTGACACAATATATGTCTTATTTTGAAGAAGCTTTCTTCGTCTGCCCCCGGATGTTCCTGTCACCAGATATCAAAGCATTGTGACGGTTTTGAAAAATCATATGATATTACTACTCCCATAAAGATGCTAATAATTCTCTCTTATTGTCTGCTTTGTCTGCCACATCCTGTATCCTGCACTTTCTGCAACCTCCTGTTCACTTATTTTATTGGGCTGTTGTTATTGGTACTTGAACTGAAGGAGAAAAAGTACAGTGTGTGTGTGTGTTTGTGTGTGTGTTTGTGTGTGTGTGTGCGTGCGTGTGTGTGTGTGTGTGTGTGGGTGTGTGTGTGTGTGTGTGTGTGTGTGTGTGTGTGCGTGCGTGTGTGTGTGTGTGTGTGCTGTTGGGGGAGTGGAGCTGTGATAAGGGACAGACAACTGCAGCTTAGACATAGATGGATGATGTTTTTCTCAGCCTTAAGCCACATTTGGACTCTTGAACAAAAAACCAGTCAATTTGATTCTTTCTCTTTTTGTGTATTTTTGTATTGTTCAGTAAACAAGCCTTGAGAGCACAGTGGCCCTAATTGTTAAACTTGAGTCTTAAACTGAGTTTTCAGGTTTGATCTTCAGACCGGCCAACCACAATCTCTGAGCAGAGTTTGCATGTATTACCCATGTTGCTATGGGTTATCTTTGGGTACTCTGGCTTCCTCCCTTCTACACAAGCATTTCTTATGGGAATTGATGACTCCAAATTGCCCTTAGTGAATCAATGTGAGTGAATGTTTGTGTATATGTGTCCACTGTCCAAAGCGTCCCACTCAAATAAATATAGTAACATGGGGTAACCAAGTCAGATTTTGCTGTTAATGATGTTTCACATTTTGTAATTGAGAATATATAACCTCCACTACCCCACTAATCTCATGCTTCCTTGATGTCTAACTGTTTCTCAAAACAGTGAGAAACAATAATGATCCGTAGCATCAGGTGTCCTGGTCGGTGGCCCTGTGAACAACATCTGGCTCCCGTCCTTTAGTGGTGACATCACACAACCAGCCTGACCTATGACCCCTCGCCGGCTAATTAGCACAATGTCCCTCCATAACTGTTGGGGACCCATACTTTTGCCTTTCTGCATGGTTCTCACACTCCCCTCTCCACCTGTTGTGATTTGTCAAGCTGGCCACGCTGAGTTTGCCATTGACTTTAGTATAACTTTGCCAAGCACATTTGAACTATTTCTATTGTTTATTTTCATCCACAGTGACAGTAAATGCTGGCTATTTCAGTTCATCAATCTCTCCCTTTCTGGCTTTATCCCAATATATCTCCAATGTGATCATCAATCTAGCAGACTCTATTATTACTTTTCCGCTAAGTGCTTTGATTCAAGCCCACCCACGAAAGCAGGCCCCCTCTCCCCTGTCCCTCCAGTGCAACAGTTTTTTTCTTCATTTTTTTTTTTTTAAAGGACATTTTGTTTACTAGATATTTCAGAAAGACTTTAAAGTACTCCGTTTACAAATACAGTGCGCTAGTTGTGCTTACATTTTACAAAAGTCGGATTGCTGCCTGTTTAGAAAAAGACACCGGAAGCAACGGGGTCAAAAGTCAATCCTCCAGAGACACACCTCTTATCACGGCACACACTTCAGCTGTGAAAGCATCACACAGTCATGAAGACAATCAAACGACCTATCCAGTCTTTACATTGAGAACATTTTCTGGCATAGGCATACTTGGGAAATCAAGAAATGAAATTATTGCTAAATATATATAACTCCACTGCTGCATATACACAAGGGCACTGTTATTTCTCCATATCTTCTATCACAGTTATATCACGGAGCAGTATCTGACATTAAGCTGGCACTGGATGAATTGACTGAAGCCATGTGCACCCAGTGGCTACTTTATTAGCTAGCCCGATTTATCTGGTCTTGAGCTCATTGCATTTAGCGAATTGATGTATTCATACACAGGTGTTCAAGACAAGCCTGCTGAAGTCAAGATCAATAAATACATACAAATAATAATCTACCCTGATTTTTCTTTTCTTTTTTCTTTTTTACATATAACCATGAGCAGGGATTGTTTGAAATATATACAAATAGATACAAATATCCAGTGAGCAGCTATTCTGTGAGCAAAATTGCCGCGTTAATCTCACTAATCTCACAGGACAGGGACTAGTTTGAAATAACAGAAAGTCAACATTAGCTCAGACACAGTGTCACATTAAGGTCTGCAGAAGACCTGTTGTTTCGTTATAAGGTACGGATTCTAATACAGTGGTCAGTGAATATGTATTTGCATCTCCGAAATCTAGGACCACATCAAAAATCCAACTCTGATCTATCAGTAATAAACCTGAAAATATTATTGGTCAGAAGTGTTTTCTCAGTAACCACTGGTGGGGACCCTTCAGTGTTTTGTTTCTGGGTAAAGCCCTTGACTTAAAGCAGCTCCGTGGGCCTGGATGTTTGGACTTGGAGACTGGGCCGGTGCACTGAGCATCAGTGTGGAATGATGTGGAAGGCCAAACAGGGGATTTTGGGTGCTGCATATCCATTTCATCAGAAGGGACCAAGGCGCCAGTTTGCCATCTGAGACCTGACACCCCCAGTCCTTGCACTCAATCCTGCTAACGGCCTGGATGTGCTGAAAGTTACATGGGCCCTTAGAGTGCAGTGAGTTAATGACCTCAGGAAATTAACTGCATCTTCATTTACATTAAACAATAGAGTTTACAATAAAGTAATGAAATATTGTCTCTCGTAGTTCCAGTTGGGATTTTGTATATAGGCTGCATCTTAATATATATGTTTGCTATATATATCGAATTACTGTAAAAACCTTATTGTTAAACTGTGTCATGTAGACTGAATATAGACTAATGTAATGACTGAGCGAATACCCTATCACTTTGCCCTTTGCGTGCCCTGAGCGGGAGCCTGCGGACCAGTCTCCTCCCAACATGAGAAACGCCCTCTCACTTAAACATAAAGCTACTCATCCGTGGTGTGTTCACGGTCCGTGGAAGTTCACTCAGTCGCGTCGACATCTTTATTCACATCTGTCTAACCAAAGCGTGCTGGTGCTGCGCTCATGTTTTGAACCCTCTCCGGGGGAAGACTGTCGATCATGTCCACCGGCTCTCTCAGTGATGTCGACGACGAGCTGCTGGATGGCATCCTAAAGTTTGGCTCGTCCGGTAAAGACTCCAACGAGAGCACCGAGGAGAGTTCAAACTGCGAGGGCGCATGCTCCTCTGAGGAGCGGAGCGAGACGCAGGGGAAGAGGAGGAAAACGGCGTCCAGGAAAACAGCCTCTAAAGGTGTGGTACCCCAGGAGGGCAAGCAGGTGCAGAGGAATGCAGCCAACGCTCGAGAGAGAGCCAGGATGCGCGTGCTCTCCAAAGCGTTCTCCCGACTCAAGACTACCCTGCCCTGGGTCCCGCCGGACACTAAACTCTCCAAACTGGACACTCTGCGGCTGGCCTCCAGCTACATTGCTCACCTCAGACAGATACTGGCCAATGACAAATATGAGAACGGATATATCCACCCTGTGAATCTGGTAAGACACGCTGTGCAAATGAATAAACAAATAAATAACTAAGATAATAGGGTAGGCCCTGTAGGCCTAATGTGGTTCATTAGTCCTGAAACACTGTGTAGTCGTTTAGGCATAGCGCATGTAGCTTGACGTTTAAATAGTACTGACCTTTTACAGTTAGATTATGTAAAAAAATATATAATAATCAAGCAAAGAAATTACTGAAAGCATCAGCATTTACGCACGAACCAGAGGAGCTAATTGCGCACAGTAGGCCTAAATGAACAATGATTGACGAGTTACACAAACAATTAGAGCCTGTAGCAATATTTAACAAATAAACTTAACCCAATGTTTTTACCGAGAGGCTACATTTCGATGTACTTTACTGGAGCTATTCAATTAGTCCCACTGTGAGCCAGGTACAAGATGAAAAGTGTATGAATCTAGGCATAACCAATCTGAGCGTGAAGCACTTAGAGTGTGGAATATATTGTATGCCTGGTGTATATTTTAAAAATACGTTTGCATTATAATGAGAGAACTGGACCAGAACAGTTTGATGTTATTATATGAATGGTGTATTATTAATTGGGTTTTGTTTCCTTCTCTTTTAGACGTGGCCTTTCATGGTTGCTGGTAAACCAGAGAGCGAGCTGAAGGAAATGCTAAACACAGCAAGGTTATGTGGAACAACTGCTTCTTGAAACACAGTGAACAGTTTTATTTTGGACAATTGAAACATAATTCTGCCTGTTCAAGGGACATTTGAATTCATGTGTTATATCTGATAACGAGTGGGAATAATGTTCCCGTAAAGACAAGATGGATTAAGTCCCTTATCTTTGCTGGTTCAAAGATAAGCCTGTACGCTGATGCATTGACACTTGTGCAGGCCTCTGTCCAAGTGTCCGTTGTCTAAACTGTACATATATAAAACTCTATTTGTATCATATCTTGTATTTCATGTATTTACTTGTCTCTGTGTGGCCCATAGCCTTATAACCTCTGTTATCAGAGCAGTCCTTCACAATAACACAAACTGAGCACCAGCAAAGCGCCCAGGCAGATAACACACACTTTGTGTTTCTCAAAGATAGCACTGGACATCTTTGTCAGAACATAAACAAACATTAGACTTTCAAGATTATTTACAACCTAAAGACGCGCCCCCGTGCTTTTGCAGATAAAATAGATTTAACAGTATAGTCTTTTTTAAATAAAAAGTATTGTTAATAGACAGTATACGTCCAAAAGAACATTTATAAACAGAAATATAAAAAAATAATGTTTAACTTATAGAATTGAAAGCCACATAATTGGCTTCATGACTGATCTTTTTTAAAGTGAGACTCATAAATAACGTACCAAACATTTACCGTTATTGTTTTGTGTGGATTGGTTCATCTGCTTGACTTTTATCCAATCAGAGAAGTCGTTGAGGTCATAAGAGGAGGATCAAAGGCCTGTGGCAGTAGTCTCAGAGCAGGGCTCGAGTCCCGCCCAGAACAGTGCAGTTGTTTTAATTCACTCGGGTTATGACCGCTGTGTTTACATCCTACAGACAGTTATTTATGTATGTTGACACGTGGGCCTCTCTGCACCTCCGCCTTTCACCTCTATCGCATTCTCTCTTTTACTAAAACAGAAGTCTCAATGTAAAGAATATGTTTGTGGCTGTTAAATAATACTGCAGTAATATCCACTATATAGATCACTACTTAAAATCTCATTTTAATATATTTAGTGTCAATTGTAACCTATAGTTAATGGGTTGCATATAATTCTATTGTTAAATTCATAATAATAATAAAAAGGTCACTCATAAGACTAATAAACAAAAAAATGTGCAGTAAACAAAGCAACAAAGGGCCTTCGTTGGGAAACACCCTGGACAGTGGACAGTTAGTCACAGGGCTGACACAGAGACATATACAGACGGAATTCATTTTGACTAATTCACATGTCTTTGGTTTGTGGTAGGAGTACCTGAAGAAAACCCATGGAGAGCTTATGCTGACCTCAATATCAGTAAACTTTTCACGTTTACTATATTGTATGAAAATGTGCAATTTACATAATATAGTCACAAAAAGTTTGGTTTTTGGGATTGAAATCACAGAATGTTCAAATTTGCAGAACTTGAGTGTGACAGTAACATGAACAGACCAGTACTGACACCTCTTGGAGACCCTCACCTCATACATCAGCAGCTCTGTGGCAGGGCTCTCAACAGCGCCACGACGACCACCTGTGAGAAGATAAACTTGGCCGTGTGGCTCTGGGCTATACCCCACATAGGGAGGGGGGAGGGAGGGGTTTGGGATTCCCTCAACTAATGGTTGTGTTGGACAGATGCCCACAGGCTGATGTGAAAGAGGATGAACAGAAGAATGTTACATTTTGTTCCAGTGTGTTTGAAACAGTCCATTGATAACATCCCAAAACTATTTCAGACCACTACAGTCATTATGAACCTAATTGCAAAAGAAACATGAAAGACCTATTAACAATTCAATTTGAATTAAGATTTTTGTGCTATTCCGATCAAAAATAATACAAGCTCTAATATCTATGTTGAAATTTAAAGTATCAGAGCCTCTTGATAATAACACATCCCTAAAAGTACGGACATCTTCATTGAACATGGTGGCGCCAATGGACAATAATAATAATAATAATAATAATAATAATAATAATAATAATAATAATAATTCATCAATTTTGTATAGCACTTTTCACAACTACTCAAAGACGCTTTACATATTTGTATTATTCATTCACTCCACAGTCACACCTGATGATGGTAAGCTACTATGTAGCCACAGCTGCCCTGGGGCACACTGACGGAAGCGTGGCTGCC
>JAVQKC010007578.1:0-11543 GCA_036025475.1 Philypnodon macrostomus
CTGTACCAAGTTTCATTGCTCTCTGCCAAAGTAAGTGTGTCCAGGGTCCCATAGGGGTCATAAACATGGGGGCGCTATAGAGGCATTCTTTATTTGACCTCTGTAATGTGCCTATGTACCTTAAGTATACAATTGCCCGGATCAATGTGACAACATTCATGACATTGTGTTTATGTTCAGCAGGAATAATGGCTCAATTAAAGTGCTTCGGGATATTAATTAGTGAATTAATTCATTGTCATTAATCGTAGAAGTACCAAACTTAATCCAGTTCAGCGTCTTCATGATATGTAACTGTCTAGAAAAGTTGAAAAAGATCCGGCAAAGACTTTTTGAGTTATTGCGTTTACAATTTAGGTCAGTTTATGTCAACTATTCATGAGGATTACAACGTTATATTAAATGTGCATTGTGGGAATATATATATGCAATAATAATTATAAAAAAAGAACAACTCTTTAAATGTTGGGTAAAGCCTGATTGATTGAAGAGCTTCAGTCACGGCATATGCTTATGAAAATAATGTAAGTAATGTTGAGGATGTTCTTGAGCATTTCCAATGAAACATCCTGCTCCCTGCTGCCAAGAGAAGATAAGAATATGCTAGCTAGACTAAAAAAATACAAAAACAGTGAATTTGGCTCTTTATTGTTTCATTTAACAGCTAATTGCAGTAGTCCAAAAAGGCAGCAGGGAGCAGTGAAGAGAACCGGCTGAGTCTGAGAAGCAGGAAGTGACAGCGGATAAGAAATCACCATGGCGCCTTTAGATTTGGATAAATATGCGGAGATTGCCAAACAGTGTAAATATCTCCCTGAAAACGACCTGAAGGTAACATTACATCTTATAAGTGTTTAATGTTAGAATAATAACTACAGTTCTGTTAAAGCCCAACAGATACTGCAGCTGTTGTTGTTATAGCGTAATTAGCTAGCTGAAGTTAGCATGATCTGAACTTAGCTTGCTGCTGACTTCACACATTTGTCAAGGAAGTGATTTATAGCCTGTAAACACACATACGATAGCCCTATAGCGCTGTTTCGTTTAGCATTTTGTGCGAAAGCGATCTCGATATACGCGGTGATGAGGTGAAAGTGGCATGTTGTTTTGACAGCTGATAGCATGACTCACAACACAGTGTAAACGAGATAATGATACACTTCATTCCCCTGGTTTGAACCGTCCAGCTTTCTAGAAATAAGATATACTTATGCCACACTTGACAATATTATTAAATGTAAAAATTAAATGCTGTATTTTTTTCTCCATTCATATTTGGTGACTCAGTTTACTTTATGCTGTGTGTCAGAGGACATAGCTTCAGACATAATAAACCTTAGCCATTATCCTGTTTGGTAAATGTGCATTCCAATAAATAATAATAATATTTACATATTATTAGCAGCTGATTTACATTATTTTAATTTAAAAACCGATTTACAATATGCATTTTGGGGTGAACTTCAGTACTGATCAGTATTCACAAGGTTGACTGATATTGTATCGGTGTATGCAGAGGGACTGTAGTAACTATTTGTCATAGAAAACTATCAAACGTAAACGTGATCAAACTAAAGACAACTATAAGAATTGGTAAACGAACTAAATTCTAAATCTTAGCAAAAAATAAACAAATAGCTCCTACAGGGACGATGTTAACCTGTTGATAGAGCAGATAATAAAGTGCCACTTTTATTATTTTTACTACATTTTGTCATCCTGTGCATGGATTAATAGAACTATAAATACATTTTAAAGCACTGATTTCTTAGTTTCCTTTTTATTTATTTATGTATATATATATATATATATATATATATATATATATATAGTAAAAACATAGGGAACTTATCCTACCAAAATGTGTTTACAAAATATTGGTGACAGAATTGATATTTCAATATAATTTTAAATATCGGTATTAGCCAAGAATTATTATATCGATGTGTTGCTAAAATTGTGAATTAACTTAACTTTTTTTTCTTTGTTCTTTTTTACAGAGGTTATGTGACTATGTGTGTGACCTTCTTTTGGAGGAGTCCAATGTTCAGCCTGTCTCCACTCCTGTGACAGTGTGTGGGGACATCCATGGGCAGGTAACAATAGGCACACTGACAGACAGCAACTCACGTTCACATTCATTCACTAAGGACAATATAGAGCCACTAATTGGTTGTCAATAATTTCTCTTATACGTTTTATTGTATTTGTAATATGCATTTTCCCTGTCCTAGTTTTACGATCTTTGTGAACTTTTTCGGACTGGTGGCCAAGTTCCTGACACAAACTACATCTTCATGGTTTGTATATTTAGAACTCAAATCATGATTTTAATAATTAATTTTATATATATATATAGATATGGATATGGATATGTATAATCTGTATAATCTGTATTTGTTTTTTCAGGGAGACTTTGTTGACCGTGGCTATTACAGTTTGGAAACATTCACTTATCTGCTGGTGCTCAAAGCTAAGTGGCCCGACCGCATCACACTTCTGAGGGGCAACCACGAGAGCCGACAGATCACACAAGTTTATGGCTTTTATGGTGAGATTTACTAACCTTTTCAACCTTGGGTTGATGTTTTTATTTGTTAATTTAATTATTATGTATTCTTTGTTTTTCAGATGAATGTCAGACCAAATATGGAAATGCAAATGCCTGGCGTTATTGCACCAAAGTGTTTGATATGTTAACAGTGGCTGCAGTAAGTAGACAGATATATATTATTAACAATTAGCTGTAGATGCCTGACTTTCTGATGTCCAATTGAGATATATTATGCTAACTTTATTAGAAACATTACAGTAATAATTAACTAATAGCATTGTTGATACTGTTCTTACCGGCCAAATAATTAGGTAGAACTTGCGCTCTTCTCTATAGAATTGCTTGTATTTTCTCTGCAGTTTGCCTGCATTACTGATATATCATATCTATGTCTTTTCTCTTGAATGTCAGCTGATGGACGAGCAGGTTCTGTGTGTCCATGGAGGTCTCTCACCCGACATCAAAACCTTAGACCAGATCCGGACAATCGAGAGGAACCAGGAGATCCCTCACAAAGGAGCCTTCTGTGACCTTGTGTGGTCTGACCCTGAAGACGTGGACACTTGGGCCATCAGTCCCAGAGGAGCAGGCTGGCTGTTCGGAGCTAAAGTCACAAATGAGGTACAATAATCTTTTGTACGCATAAAAACATAAAAATGGATACAGATTTTTGCCAAGTCATCATCTTTTACTGGTCTAGTATAACATTATGACCACTCCTCATGACTCAATCTGTGGCTCAAAATATGGCTGCCTAAAAGGGACCAACACAAAGTGGTCTTGTGCATAATGTTATGCCTGATTAGTGTTTGTACCTATTAACTATATTAACCGAGCCAACCATCTTATGTCATTTATTTTCTGCTCTTCACTGTCATTTTTCCAGTAACAATGCCAGTGTTCAAAAAAGGAACACTGGATTGGATTAAAAAAAATAAAATATGTAGCAAGACCAAAAAAATCCAAAGTACACTAAAATTGTGAGTTTTAGAATTGTGACATTATATTTTTACCATATGGCCCACCCCTCCTAGATTATAGCTTTCACTTTGTAACCTATGTCTTTATGTGTTTTTACGCAGTTCGTTCATATCAACAACCTGAAGCTGATCTGCCGCGCCCACCAGCTGGTCCACGAAGGTTACAAGTTCATGTTTGACGAGAAGCTGGTCACTGTGTGGTCGGCCCCGAACTACTGCTACCGCTGCGGCAACATCGCCTCCATCATGGTGTTCAAAAACGCAGACACCAGGGAGCCCAAACTGTTCAGAGCGGTGCCCGACTCCGAGAGGGTCATACCGCCCAGAACGACGACTCCCTATTTTCTTTAGATAGAGACAGACTGACAATGCCATTAAGTCCTGTGCACAAATGTAAAAGAGGACGGTGGCATTTAAAATCTCATAAGCACTTGTCAAAACATATGAATCTTGTATAGTATGTATATTATCAATGCTTTCCTTGGTGCCAACTGTTTGCTGATTATAGTATGCCATAGCTTTGCAAACCCACTCACTGACACACATTCAAAATAAGTGGCTCCACTGCACCACCAGCTGTTAAATTGTTAATTAAAATATCCATTGACTTGTAAAATGTTAAAATATTTGTAGATATCTTTTTACTTTTAACATAAATGTCCAATTTGCTGGGAGATGGAAGAAAATGTATTATGTAAAATATTTTATTTTGCCATTGTAATGTACTGAAGTCTGTGTAAGCACTGCACCAAAAATGTTATTTGACCCAACTGTGGAAGTGATGGAGTTAATGCCATCGTATAAATAAAGAAAAGACTGTTTGTGGTTGATTACTATTTTATTTTCTAACAAATGTGGAATAATATTGTCACGTCGGTGTGGCACTAGTGTAGCTTTTCAAAATTGTTTAACATTTTAACAAATTGCATTGCCATGTTAAATCCTAGCTGAATCCTAGCTAAATTGATTAGACCATATTTTTTACCTTTATAATAAAAGTCCCAATGTGATTAACAATGTCAAACAGTGGAGTCCTCTGGCGCCAATAAGGAAAACTACTGTACATGGTTTTAGTGGTAGGCCAGGTAAACTGGAGTCCCCCGAGGATATCAAATGCAGCCACAGGGAGAACACGCAAACTTCACACAGAGCCGAGGACCTTCCTACTTGGAGGAAAACAGTGCTAACCGCTGCGCCACTGTGCTGTCCAAATGTTTCTGAAATTGCACATGCTGAGCAAATCCACAGCATATCCAGTGTGTGGCAGTTTTGTGGACCAAAGTGTTACTGCCAAATGTCAGAGATGGCTTCGAAAGTAGAAAGAGGCAACTTTAGCTCAGATAACCTCTCATTGTATCCAGCTCTGCAAAACACAATGAAAAAACATCAAGCAGGTGGTCTACAGCAGCAGACGACGACCACATACTAGGTACAAGGTCTACCTAATAAATTGGACAGATTTTTTTGTATCAGTAAATCCAGTAGAGGGCGTTTTATTTTATGATTTTTCTGCCACACCCCCTTTCCACTCTGACCAATGAGCGCAGACGTAACCCTGACGCATGGTCACCTGTTTGTGGTGATTACGTGTAGCTCTCAGTTAGCAGTAGACCAAAGTGGGGAGTTTATCGACTGTCAACACGATAGCTGCCTTTTGATAACACAGCGATAAAGCGGATTATAAGCACCTATAAACGGGATGGACCGTTTTGTGATCGAGTTGAATATGGTAAGACAAAAGCGGGTTCAGTACACGAACAGCTAATATTACCCGGTGATGGTAACGTTATCGCTCATTGTTGTGGCCAGAGGGGTTAGCTGGCTAGTGAAGCATGAAGTGACTGGTATTTTACATTTTATTAACGTGGATACGACGTAATATTAGGAGAAATTATGTGCCATATTTAAAAAAAACTAAACAACAGACGTGTTTCATATGCATTATCTCTCATAACAAAAGTCAGTTGTCATCAAGCCTTAATCTACATGCCTTCACTTTCACATATCTTCAGATCGTATTGAAGCAGAAAGCTGATCTTGCATTTCATTAACGTGGGATTGTGTTAATATGAGAAGAAATTGTATGCCTAATGCCAAATTATTAAACACCATATGTATTGTAAATGTCCTTCCTCCAGGGCTTCACAGATTTTCCTTTGCTCACTGGACAGAGTAGCTTGTATTCTTCAAGTTACTATCCACCTAAGATTTTTAGTAGGTTATATATATATTTTTTTTTATATAGGAGTACTGTAGATTCTAAATTGCTGAGACATTTTAAAGCATAGCTGGACACAGTCAATCCTAAACTAGGTAATTGTACAGTGGCTAGTGATAGTGAATGTGTTCCTAGCCACAATTCAAATCTGCCTGCATTTGGGTACTGCTAATGTCAAGCCCTGACTACCTCTAATAATAATCATTATCAGCAAGCCTTAATGAAAATACCTTCACTTTCAGATGTCTTCAAATCTTATAGCTAGTAATGCAGAAAGCTTGTCTTGCATTTTGTTAAAGGGGATCGTGTTACTATGAGGAGAAATTATTATCATTATTTTTAAACAATTCTATTTTTTGTATCAATTTATTTACCAAGCATCTAAATAAATACCTTCACTTTCAGATATCTTCCAATCTAATCTTATTAACAGGAAGGGACTATACTAAATGCACAAATATATCGGCTCAACATCGGTATCGGATGATTTTTACAATTTTGACTGATATCGGGATCGGTCTATATAGATGACTGATGCTAATCTGTTGTTCTAAATGGATAACTTCTAATATTTAGGGTCAGAAACAGCCCGAGAAAGAAAAGATAATTGGAATTTATGGATTAATAATTACATAACATGTGTGCGAAGTATCGGAATCGGTTACGGTCAAATTGGTAATTGAAATCTCGGTATCAGCCAAGAGAAATGATGCTAAAACATAGAGTAATTAGTATGTCAAATGAGAAATTATATTTAAAAAATGAATACATTTTACCTGGATACTATTACCAATAGGCTGTTGCATCTAAAGTCATAGTTGTTACAAGCTTTAACCGAAATACCTTTACGGTCAGATATTTTTTTCTGAAATACAGCTTCTTTACAAACACAAAATCTTAATCTGCAAAACCCATAGATGTAGAGTCAGATATCAGAAGATATGTGCTCAAGTTAACTGCATTACATGTTGTGCAATAAGAACACTCTGATGCCATTTCAACATGATTATTTATCATGTACAGAACTTAAATAGCGCTTTTCGGGACACCTAAAGAAAATTCATTATTCATTCTCTCCATACACTGATGGTGTAGTATGTAGCCACAGCTGCCCTAGGGCAGTCTGATAGAAGTGTGGCTACCAGTTTGCACCTACCAACAACAGTCATGTGGGTTAAGTGTCTTACTCAGGGACACAACAAACCTGTGACCCCTTTGGTTGCAGGGCAAGCACTGTGCCACTGCTGCCCCAATTTATTATTAGAGCAGGACTATAATGCAAATGGGTTTTTGTCTATGAGTTCATGTTATTATAATTATATATATATATATATATATATATATAAATGATTTCAGCATTAACTTACAGAGGACTGTAGTTTGAGAGGCTTTTCTTTATGTTTATGCTGAGATTGTGGTAAGTAAGCTGTGTTTTCCATTTTTGCAGTTGTAACAAGATGGATGTCACTCTAGAAACATTATTGGACCAACGTTACAGAAGGCATCAGTTTTGTCTTGGCTCTTGGGTGGAGGAACAGTGAGGTCCATGAATCCAGTGGTGAAACAAACTGCACAGAGCACTTAAACAAGAGAGACACTAAGTCGTTTTAGACGTTAGTTTGAAGATGTTTGCGAAACTGAAGAAGAAGATCGCGGAGGAGGCGGCCACAGCTCCTCGGACCGGTGTTCGGATCCCTCGCACCATCAGCAGAGAGTCCATCACTTCAGTGGGAGCCGACTCTGGGGATGACTTTGTGAGTAACTGCATCAGCAATCACCAAATATTATCAATTACATATCACAAAACCAGTATGCAGTTATAAGTGTAGCATGAGTTTATTATTGCGATATCAACAACCTTAATCTTTGTATTTCATCCAACTGCTGACATTGCAATGTTACCAAGGTCTTATATGAATAAGGCACTTATATCGCATGCATATATCAATCACAACCAAATGAACTTATGGTGCGTTCATGTGGATGTCGGGAACTCAGGGAAATGTTTTTCCGTGTTGAAAACTGCACTTGAACACTCGCACAAGTCGGAACACCAACTCCAAGATCTTTCTGTTGACGTCATTAGCACCAACCGTTATGTGTTTTTTGTCTTCAATTCAAGCTAAGATCGTTGTTTATTGATCCAATTACAGGTACCCAAATGCCTAATTTAAAAATAAAAATGTAATGAACGCACTGAAGTTGGAACAATGACTTTCTAACCCAGATGTTCTGAATTCCCGACATCCACATGAACGCAGCATTAGTCCATATTTTGACATTGTATTACAAGGGGAACTGACTTATACTGTTGCTTTGTATTTTACAAACTTTAAATTGGCACACGTGGCAATATTTTCCCTAATATTGTGTTGTGAAAATGAAAAATAAATTGATAATTGTTTGAAAAGTCGGTCAGTGAGCTTTTAGGGGTATGAATCGAATTGCGCTGAATCTAAAAACAATGGGCAAACATATAGATTTTGTAGCTAGATCAGTTACTTTGATTAAATTGTGTAATGTCTGATATAAACCTCTAACTATTGCTACTGCATAGAAATTATATGTATCATGACCACATTTTCTTATACTATACATACATTATACATTAACAATACTAAACAAATACAAGCCAATCATATAACCGTATTTGACTTCTTAGTAGCCCTAGTATTTGGAATGGCCACAGAGCATTTCTCCAGCGTCAAGCTTTTTAAAAATTCTCTATGTATCCCTGTTTTAACGTTAATCTGAGATCATATTGAAGGTCTCCTCTGATGGTGGCTGAGGTCCAGTTGCATTACTACCCCTCCGTATCCCAGTAACAGCCTTTTACTGCTCCTCCGTCCGCTGTAATCGAGCCCGGGGGACGTCCCAAACTGCACCGTGGCCCTAAATGCATCAATGATAGGGATCACATGTCCACTCACCGATGTTCCTAGGGTAATAAATGGGTTTTAGATTGGATAAAAGATGTGAACTCTCACCTGATGCCTACAAGATTATTATAATAAATCATATAGTCCTGTTTTATTAATTCAATCTATTGCATACTTCATCAAAATTTGACTTATTTTACTAAACTCAAAAATACAATACATAATACAATACATAATTCAATACAAAACAATACTTGAGACACTACATAAATTGATGTTAGAGGAAAATTGCTGATGATTGTTTTGCATTTCTGTGTTGAGAAAAGAGCATCTTGGACTATATTATTAGAAAAGCATGCAATGACTCTGTTAAATATTGAAGATATGCATTTGGTGTAGAAAGAACTCCTCTCTTTCATTACATCATTAGATGAAATGATTGTTAGTGGAAACGTATCTAAACCTAAATCTACTGCTAGCATTTCTTGCTAGACCTTTTTACTGTTAACTTAAACATATTATTGAGTGTGATGTTAGAGTGTCCATGAAGATATGTCAAATGCTTGTAAAATGTACCGACGTTCAACATTATTTCCCCCTGTGGTAATGTGGTTTGTATCACTAGGTTCCTGTTGAAAAGTAACATGTTGAATAGTCATTTTAAAACATTCATGTTTTTTGTGCTGATTGATGTAAAAATGATGACATTCTCAGCCAGTTTATTTGACATAAAAACAATTTGGGCAGGTAAAAATTCATAGAGCACACACCTAAATATAAAGTTGTTGCTGCTGGTAGTGTTTGGAAAGCTAAATTATGCCATGTATACCTGGTAAAATGAGACTCTATTGTTTTTAAAGAATGTAGCGTAGTGGTTCTCGATCCAAAAAATGAAGGGAATAAAATCATTTTGAAAAATAGTTTTGGTAATGATAAAAACTGTTGACATCTAGTGGTATTGAATTTCTTATTTTCTCAGACCGATCAATCTAAAACACCATATTTTATAAAGATTTCATGGAAAGAGAGAGTATTTAGTCTGAGAGTCACCATTCAGGCCCTTCAGGTCTGCAGGGCGTGACGTGACGTGGCTTTAAGCAATCATCCTTTTTGTTTATACAGGATCTCACGCTGCTTTAGATAGGCTGCTTACATCACACTAACACTCAGTCAAAATATTTTAGTGTTATTGAAGCCCCTATTGTATTTATTTCAATGCCAAAGGAAATACAGAGTTGCCAGTCTATGGAGGCAAAACGATGTATTAATACCAGTTTATAGTCTAAATCAGGACTAAACCAGGTTTAAACCAGGACTGAGCATTTTTCAGGACAGCAGCCATTCACATATCAATTTCAGGCCCCAGGCAGGACTAAAACTGGATCAAAGCTGGTACTCTAAATTGAATAAAATCAAGACTGCATCTCTCGAGTATTACCAGAAAGAACTTGTGTACCACCAGTGGTCCCCGTACCACAGTTTGAAAAGCACTTTGCTAAATAGTATGTATCAGGTCAGATGGGAGGGGCTGAATTCTTCTGAATTCATAGGAAACGATATATAAGCCTACTGGGGTGAGCTGTGGCATATTTGAATGTTATTTTAGGAAAAGCCTCACTCTGTATGTTTCTGCTGCTGGAGCAGTACCATCTCAGTTGCACTTGTTTCAATTATTTAGTGAGGGTTGACTCTCGGAGAATCACTGCTGCTAGATGATGCTGATAATACTGCAATGGTTTCACTTACTGTGTAACCTTTTTAGCATCCTAAAATGTTAATTAAGATAAAAAAATTGATGGCTATAAAGAACTATTTCTTGAATCCTTTTGTGGAAAATGAATGAGTTGCATGTGTAGTTATTGCCAGATTGTACTCTGCCTTAAGCCCATTGCTGCAGAGAAGCCTGTGCCTAAAAGCTCAAACAATAGGTCTCAGCAATATGATTGTACACAGTTGGTATTCAAAGGAGTATATTATTTAAATCTAAATCGGTGAAACAACGATATTATGGAATCACGTCGGTGTTTGTCCGTGTCCGAAAAAACGAATTGCCGGATCAGATTCAACATTTGCACACAGGTACATACCATAAAGACACCAAACTGTATCGATTTGGGTACTTCTTCGATGAATATTAATTAATTAAAGGCCAAAACTTTGTATGAAATAACTCAAAAAGTCTTTGCTGGATCTTTTTCAACTTTTGCACACAGGTACATATCATGAAGATGCAGAACTGGATTAAGTTTGGTACATCTTCGATTAATGACAATTAAATAATTCACAAAATAATGTTTTGATGCACATTTATTGAGCCAATAATCCTGCTGAACATAAACGAAAAAGTGAATTTTGGCACATTGATCCGGGCAATTATATACTTAATGTACATAGGCAAATAAAGAATGACTCTATAGGGCCCCCGTGTTTATGACCCCTATGGGACCCTGGACACACTTACTTTGGCAGAGAGCAATGAAACATGTTACAGTGATTCTCCACAGTGTACCCAACATAAAATATTATGATGACCCCGCCCTACAACAAACAGGAAGTCGGCCATTTTGGATTGAAGTTGGGAGGTCAGGTATATTTGACAGCCTCTAACTTGCACATACTTTGCCCAATTAGGCTCAAACCTGAAATACCTAATTACTCCCAGCCCTGAACACATATGACTAATATGATGGCAGTTACCTCTATAGCGCCCCCTACAGACTGAAAGAAGAATGTAGTTTTAGGGAATTTTACAAAATTTGGCAAAAACATTCTTCACAAACATCCAGACAAATCAAAAAAGTGAAATAGACTCCTCCCATGTTTGTCATGGTTTGGGGGCGGGGCCTCTTAATTGCTCGTTAACAATATTAAAACCCCTAGAAATCACATAATGTCTGATTAAGGTTCCCGTT
>JAVQKC010007583.1:0-23002 GCA_036025475.1 Philypnodon macrostomus
AAATGTTACTTTACTAAGTAAATGTAACTAACAAGGCCTACGCTGTCCTTTGCCAAAATTTGTACATTTCCCTAAAACTACATTCTTCTTTCAGTCTATAGGGGGCGCTATAGAGGTAACTGGCATCATATTGGTCAGATGTTTTTCAGGGCCGGGGGGTAATTAGGTGTTTCAGGTTTGAGCCTAATCGGGCAAAGTGCAAATTTGAGGCTTTTTGTAGGTTTGTTGTAGGGTGGGGTCATAATAATATTTTATGTTGGGTACACTGTACCAAGTTTCATTGCTCTCTGCCAAAGTAAGTGTGTCCAGGGTCCCATAGGGGTCAATAACATGGGGGCGCTATTGAGGCATTCTTTATTTGACCTCTGTAATGTGCCTGTAATGTACATTAAATATACACTAGCCCGGATCACTTTGCCAAAATTCATGAGATTTTGTTTATGTTCATCAGGTTTAATGGCTCATTAAATAGCCAAAATCAATCCAGTTCAGGTGTCTTTATATGTACCTGTGTATAGGCTCTGCGGACGCGGAAGGAGGTGATTCCATAATATCACTGAAACTCTTATTTCAGTGATATATTTACCACCCACCACTGGTAAAAAAAATACTCAAGTAAAGTAAAAGTAATAAAACTGCAACACAATATCTAATTAAATCATATTTGATCATCACAACTAATACAATTAAGTATTTTGTGAGTATTAATTTAAATGTGGGACCAAATTCTATCAAAAGTATCATTGAAAACTCTTTAGAAACAATTACTACTAGTATTTCTGCCAATATTACCACATCAAGACCTTGCGATTAATATCATTGAAAAGGTGTGTAAAACGTTATAGGGAACAGCATTGGCCCTGATTGGTCCATTTGCTGACATTGACAGAGATAAGCTCCTCACCCTGTGCGCAGCCAAAGATCACAGATTAGATCAAATACAGGCGTGTGGCTGGATGATCCTTCTATGACCGCTGTAGGTAAACCCCATACCTGGTCATGTGATGCCCCTGTTAATACAGTGAAGATAACCTATGTGTCAGGATCTTACCTTGATGGGGAAATAATCACGCATGTAGTCCCACAGTTTGAGACCACATAGGAAGGGCACCCTGCGGCCCCCACGTGAAGGAGTGTCATAGTCGATGAACCACCAGACGGCATACGCCACGCTGATCAGCCAGAAACGGGTGAACAGCAGGTAGAAGAATATAAAGATGCAAAGGGGCGCTGCAAAGACACAACATATGTTATTATATCATTCTGGTTATGCTTCCATGCGTGCACAGTTAAAAGCAATCAGACCAGCTGAATGGGACGTCATCAGTGTTTGGAGTGGCTAGTCAGGCACTGAATGTCATTATGTGGGCTTTGTAAGACCGACTGTCATTATGATGCAATCAGTAAATACAGCTGCAAGCACTTTTTCTAAATTTAGTCACTGCCAGAGAATTGACTCACACTGCATATATCCTAAAGACTGACTGTCTAGGCATATGTATAGGCAAAAACCAGGACAGTTTATCACATGAGTAAATCTAATTACATGAGGTTTGGATATGTATGGATGTTCACTGTGTCCATATGTGCGTAAGTGGTCAAAAGGAGAACAGCAAAGCTAAGATATCCAACATGGTAGGCTGAATAAATGCATGATTAGATAAATAGCTGTAACTTACCTAGAGCCAGGAAGGAAAACACCCAAAACAGCACCACAACAGTCTGCAGTCTCCTTTCAAGGGGCAAATGCCAGGGGGCAAAATCAACTTTCATGTTTTCCACCAGAGAAACCAGGCAGACACCGCAGCTGCTGGTGAAGGAGTCTCAGCGACTGAAGTGGGTCCAAAGTCTGCTCACTCCACAATGAATTTCTATTGATGAGCTTATCTCAAGTCAAGAAGTCACTTCAGTGTTTGATTTATCAATTCATATCTACGTCAGACCTTTGACCCAGCTTGTGAATGGCTGCAGCAATGTTTTCTGAAATACAGAATATCAAACGATATGTAGTCTGGGGAAGTAGAAGGAAATAGCCTGGTTAAGTTGCACTGACAATGATTTAAAACAACCATCTGGGAAATGATATGACAGCTCCATCTGCTTGAGCAATCAGGGAACAGCATCTCAGGTACTGTATGTCTATAAGCTTTAAAACAATTATATACTCTTTAAATACAAGTAAATTCAGTTCAATTTGATGTGTATAGCCCTATCTGTCTTAAGCATGTCCACTGAGAAAACATGCCCTTGGGCCGTGTAATGAGTCAGCATTATTCATGTGTGCCCATTATTAAGACCTGACTCAAAGAATAATATTTGTGGTTATGGAAAATACTCTCTTTGATGATCTTTTTTGCTGCTTGAATAATGCCTGTATTTACACATTACATTTATTTTACAAAGTAGGCCTATCTTATAAACAAGCCTTTCATTTTGATAGTATGGCCTACTATAAGAGCCTGGCTCATGTGTGACCTGGCTTACATATTATTGAATGTTATGCATAACACTAACGTCCCTGCTCATACCGTGTAGTAATAGCAAACCAATTAAGTTGGTGAAGTTTCAGCTTTAACAGTACTCCACTCATTTCAAAATAAAGGCTATTGAGAAATATACCAATATACCATGTCATTACCGCAGCGAATCGTTGGATAGAATAGAAATGTGTTCACAGTGTTTCTGAATGAATACAGGCCCACACAGCTCACCGTACTGAAATTCAACACTCCTTTTACGACGCTTTTACGTCGTTGCGTCACTCGGATGTAGTAGGATATAATGTTCTCTTGTCGGCGGATCGGTGCAGCCAGTGCTGGCTGTGGGATGCTGAGCAGGCGGGCGGGGTCGTTCTTCCTTGCAGTGGCCTGTAGTGGAGTGATGAAGCAGGACGTACAGGACAGAGCGAACACACTGGAAGTAAAAGGAACCATTAGCCCGGTGGGTCACTAACGTTACTATTAAATCCGTGCTAATTAGGACCACAATGGACATCTGACTCTGACCGCAATATCGGTCCGAGCTGACGTACGGACATCTTGTTTCTCTCGTATCGGGATAGGCAGTGTGTTTTTGCTGTTTTGACGCGGGTTTGAGTGCACGGTCGTGTTTGCTCAAAGCTCACCATGGCTTGGCCCTGTATCACCAGGGCCTGCTGCATGTCCCGCTTCTGGAACCAGCTGGACAAGGCTGACATTGCGGTGCCTTTGGTCTTCACCAAATACACGGATGTCTCCGAGATGCAGCACGTCCAGCTCCAGCCGCCGCTGCAACAACCTCCACAGGCACGAGTCGCCATAGAGACGCAGCCGAGCCGAGCACAACCCCGCATAACTACGACACGCGCCCAGCGCAGGTGCGTCTCTGAGGAGCGCGTGTGCAGCTCTGTGATGCGCGAGGACTTTAAGCACTGGAAAGTGCGTCCGGAGCCGAGCTGTAAACCCAGGAACCAGTACCACGAGCCGGAAACGCCGTTCAACAGCGAAACGCAGTACCAGAAAGACTTCAAGCCCTGGCCAATCGCCAAAAGGTACGACCACCCCTGGATCCCCAAACCCTCCGCAACCATCTCCGTCGGAGACGGACGCGTGCCGGACAGGTCAAGGCTCGCAAAGCATCAAGTGGCTCTGGGAGACACCGGCGTGGAGAAAAGTGCTATTGCCGACAAGTTACAGGAGAAACATCTTCTACAGAGCCAAGAAAGAAAAACACGCTCCACAAAACCGGAAGGACAGAAGAAAGTAGTTGTGAAGGCGGAAGGAGAGGGCAGAGGCAGGGCAGCAGATGCGGTGAACAGGCAGATCAAAGAGGAGCTCACCTCCGGGAGCTCGTACAGGTGAGAATACAGCGCACCGTGCACGTATGCCACTGTGAGCCTGGCATAGTACTGTGAACCAGAGACAGGACAGTAGAATCACCAGAGGTCAAGGGCCCAAACTGGCATTAGCCATGGGTTACTGCAAAGGTCATAAGACACACTGTTATTAGAAGTGTTTGAGTTGTTTGCTGCATCCACTGGGGCAGGAGTTGGCTTACAATAATGTCCCAGAGGCTACGTCTTACAAGGTAATCAGAAAATATAAGGTCAAGAGGAAGTCAGCACCTAACATTGTTGATGTTTTTGTTCAGAAGCTAATCTCTGCTTTATTAAACACTGGGGGTGTATGAACATGCACTGGTTATTGTATTCACCACTGTGATGATAAGACCTTGCCGTGACGTTCTAAGACCAAAGGGCCGTAGAGCAGGTGATGCGAGTATGGTTTGAATAGAAGACATTATAGTTAAAAATGAGAGTCCTCTGTGTGGATCTGTGGTGGAGCAGTCAACAGGGCTGCTCCGTGACAAGCTGGAGCCCAGTGTTCTTCTGCTGGTGGAGATGCTAAACAGGTCAGCTGTGGGTTAATGCCAGTATGTCTGTGCACACTGTTCAAGAGTGCATAAGACTGGGACATTAGCACACCACTTATTTAATGTAAATCAGAACTACAAAAACTAATCTCAAGGTCACCTGGACTACATTTTGGGCACCAATATGCAATATGCAGACATACTGTACTTTCAATGCATTCAGATGTTCAAAACAAACCGTGGGGTGATTGCAGGATGGCATCTGTGTCACGTGTGTAGTCCTCCTGGTGTAGCTGGGCTGGTGTTGAATGTGAGTGGCTGTGGCTTGAACCAGAAGATTTGTAGCAGAAAACTATGGCTATCATTTACATCTAATCTACAACAGCAGAGTGGGATATATTTATACCACGTCCCCTCGGGTCATACATTTCATTTAGTGTCCCCAGAATAAACTTAAATAACATACTCTCAGGGGTTTTGTGGAGAACAAAACCAGCTTTCCTCTGCATTGCACCTGAAATAGGCTGAAGGCATCCACAGTAATTCATCTGAGCACAACTGAATTTGTGCAGGCCACATCTTGAGGCATTATTTTTCAAATGTCAGTTTTTGCATGAAGATAAGTATAAGGCTGCCATCACTGCAGCCAAAGACAAAGACTTTCTTTGTGCCAGCGCTCATTGTTCTATTATGTGCTTGGTGTTGTCTAATAAAAGAACATTTAAACAGCTCATGATTGTAAAAGTGTTCAAAGGAGCAGTCACTCTAGGGTTTATATGAATATTGAAGTTGCATTATGTGTTGATGTCCAATACTCTACACAATGATGCAATGTTAGGAGCTGCTTTTTCCTCTTCTCCCCCATGTGAAAAATGTTCAGAAACGCCACAGTCAATACCTGTAATCTTGAAATGATGTTTGTATTGACTGTAAAAAGCCCTGTAGATTTTAGTGGATTTAAAATGATCCTCTTATAGAGTGTACAACACCTTGTGTTCCTTTGACAACAAGCAATGAATGCACAAACACTTCCTCCTTCAGCCCCAAGACAAAAGCAAGGCCTCTAAGAATCAAACTCTCTTCTATTAAATTAAACTGTGTTCTACAGCATTTGTCTTTATAGGGCCAGTGTCAGCATTTTTGCTGACAGATATTCACATATTGTGGCCATAACATAATCCTGAAATCTGGAAAAGCACAGATGATATCCAGTCCTCACTGAGGCCTCTGCTGACAAAGCTAACAGTCTTACATAAGTACTCAATCTGATTACAGCTGATCTGACTCTTTGATTCAGATTTTATGTTCATTATTTGCTTTTATCAACAGTCCAGCCTCCTAGTTACATGATAATCTATGTGCGCATTGCATCTCTTTTTCATTAAAGCATCTAACAAACCCCCAGGAGGTGTATTTAGTGCTGTTGCAGCTGATGGTATGGCTGTTTCCTTTGAACTGTGCTTATGAGAGGACTCTTGCAGCCTGTGAGATAGAGACGAGGCCAAAGGAAGGATTGTATTGACCAGGAGCCAAGAGTCCACCCGCTGACACACGGAGAAAACTGTTCCGAGCTGAGGCTATTGTGAGTGGGCACATGGGTTCAGTGGGATACTCTACGAGAAGGCTGTCACATTTGTCTCTCCTAGTAACAGCAGAAAGAACTGGTAATAGTAAAAACTGCACTAGTGTTTTGCTCTTTAGATGCCTGTAGAAACACATGATACATTTGCTATAGTAGATGAGTGCTGTATATCTCAGCAGTGGTGTAACCTGGCTGATGTCCACTGTGTCCAGTGGTAGGTAACAGTGCTATGGCTCTGTACATCCTCTCAGCAGGGCCAGCTGTCCAGAGCTTTAGTCATAAATATAGCCAGCTCAGTCTCGGTGACTCACGAGACTGGACCAGCTCTATTGAATGTAATAATATATAAGATAGTGTAAGATTGTTTTATATATATATATTATATTGTGTCCCTCTAGTATGGTCCTGCTCTGTTCCATCTGACTGAGCCACCATCCAACATTACGACCTCCTGAGGCACTGAGTAGTGAGATAATACTATCAGGGATGAATGGAGAAGCCTCCTGTGACCCTAAAAACTCCCTTTATACACTTGTTACACTTATATTTTACATATAAAGGCAACAGTCAAAAGTGTTTAAATGTACATCGTTACAAGTACCAAGTACAGACTGATCTGAGAGACACAGTGTTATTGTTGCAGTCATATATGTCATGAATAGAAGCTATGTTAGGGTACAGTTGTATATTTCACACGGTGCACTCACAGTCTGTCTCTGTCTGTGTGCTGGTGTCATGTGGCTACTTTATGCCCTTGGCCTTGGACATTGTTTTATAAGCTTCCTGTGGATTGGAGCTTCTTGGCCCAGTGCAGCACTGAAAGTGAACTTGGTCCTATTATGTAATCGTGTGTGTGATTTTCACCTCTGAGCTGGACTCCTATCACTGTCACCTGACTTTTTAATACATTACATACTTGAAAAGTGTAAATGTTACTATTGGGCAGAATATTTTAATGAAGATGAATAATGTGTAACAATATGTAAAAGTTAAACAAGCATTAAGTTCCCATTTGAAATCTGCCCAACTAGCTGTAAATGTCATCTGTCCTGATTAATATGAACCTAATCCTGACTGTCCTTAGATCTGAGATGCACTAGCAGTATAGATGGAACTAAAGTAGTTTGTGTGGTTGTCAAGGACATTTTTATTAATCATTTTGCTCCTCACAAGAATACTGAAACAACGCTTTTACTGTCAGTCTGTCAGAAGCTTCTATACATGGATGTATAATCAAAGAACCTGTCCCCAGGGTTTTATGAAGTGGTAGTAGCAAAGCCATTATAGTAAGTACAGAACATCATTTTTATGACTGATCTAAGACATTGTTCTGGTGGTGAAAATTGCATCATTTCTGGTTCTCTCTATTTACACATATACACTGGGCAGATACTCTTTAATGGGTCTTGGTCAAAATCATTTTAGTTTTTGAATCAGAAAGGTTCATAGTTATATATTATATATTAACTGCTATATATAGCAAATATATAGTATATTGAGCACTAGAAAAGTAATATATGGATACATCGTACTATACTTTGCTGACCTTCACAGAAATGCTGTGTAAGAACTCCTGAATGTCACACTGTGAGCCTTGTGTAGAGACCTCTCACTATGGCTTTACAACTCTGGCACTATGCTAATATTGCTATGTATGCTATTCATTCATAACTGCTGATACATACATAAACAATAGCTCACATTTTTTATAAATAGCTGCAGCATACTTGTTTAAAAAACTGCAATGTGTCCTTTTATACAGAACTGAATTCAAGGCGTACAGAGATGTAAAACCAGCAAAGATGATTCGGGCCAAGTCCCAGTACCTGCCTCCAGACGAGAAGACAAACCTAGAGACAAGCTACAGTGCTACGTTCAAGGGCACCCCAGGGCAGCCTGCAGACAACAAGGCCCAGGAGAGGAGGAGAATACGCAGTTTGTACAGCGAGCCTTACATAGACCCCACAAAACAGGTAAGAACGACTACACAGAATCACCACAAATCATCTCTACAATGCTTTATGTCGCAATGCACTAAACACAAGCAGCCAACAATCTCACACTTGCTGTCCAACATTCTTAGTTTGACAGGTATAGCGCTCCTCGCTCCAAACCCAAAAAGTCTGGAGCCACAGCTGCAGGCCAGAGCAAACCCGTGAAGAAGCCCAAAGATAAGCAGAGTGCAGCGGTGAGGGGCTCCAAGAAGACCACCTCAGAGAACAGGCCCGACCAGTCGGCTGTGGGGGACAAGGAGAAAAGTAAAGAGATGAACAACAAACTGGCTGAAGCAAAAGAGTAAACTCATTTAGCACTACTTTTTTATTTCTTATTTTGGGGAAATTGAACACAGAGGCTGCAAAATTATCTTATCCTGTTGTTGCCCGTCCCACTCATAGCTCTGTCTACGCTCTCTACCTCTTGGTTAAGTGTGTACGATGACTACAATGAGATGCAGGAGTTTAGACATGACATTTCTTCTCCCCATCTCCCCCATGTGTAATCACCATAGTAACGAGTGGGCGTGAGCATCCTCTTTATTTTCCGTTTGATGCCATCGCCCACCTTCAACTCTGCAGGCCTCCATGTACAGGTTGTCATGGCTACAGGCTGCCTGGTTAACCAATGGATTGCTCTTGATGCATGGGCCCAATGACAAAAGCAATTTGGCTTTGATCAACTGAGCAGATTGCTTTGTTGGGTTTATCAAAGATTTGACTTTTTGGAGTTTTGTTTTAAAGGAAAGATAATCATGTGGTTTTGTACAAAGAAAGATAGTTATCTGGAAATCTTTGATAAACGTCCCGCTTGGTTAGCCATGAGTGTCTGACCCACTGCCTGCTCTGTCTGCTTCTTCTTCTGCTGCAGCTAGTCTCTCCTCATATGAAACCTGGAATTTTCACAAAGCTTTTTTCACTGTGGTTTTGTAAATGTATCATCTATTGTTGCACTTTTTTTATCATGTACAATTATTATTTTGCTGTTTTGTCCCAGTCACCAGTGATATAAAAGTGATGTTTAGCTCATCGGAGGCCATTCAGAAACTAGTCAATTTGTTGCCAACAAACATCTGGGTCATGCTAAAGGCAGCAGATCATACTAAATAAAGCTACATTACAGGTGCATCACAATCACAGTATAAAGAAAAAAGTGAAATTGTGCAGTGTAGTTTGAATTCTGCGCATTTAGAGAAAGAACTACACAGTCTCGTGTCTTTTTGTTAGGCCCTGTGTCCAAAACACTGCCATTGTTTCTAGAAGAAGATATAAGCTAAATATATTAAACGTATTTTTAGACACTTTTAGACTCTAAAATAAGCTAATACAATGTACCTCCTCTACTCTTATATGCACTGCTCTGATGTTCCTCTTGATTACTGATCACTACTTTTGCGGTTTGTTGGATTGTTGGCATATGGTTTAGGTGTTTTGAATGGGATTATAAAACTCTCCAATTACAGCGTGAAACACTACGTTTAAGACATTAAGATGTAAGTTAGATGTTTTAATAGTAAATTTAATATACAAAACTGTATATACCATAGCTTAAATGTGTATTAAGTTATGCATATATGAGCCATGATTATTGTTGACTTCAAGGGCCATCTGTTATATACATCTGTTATATATTAGTTTTACGTTTGGTCTCAAGCATCTGGCTGCTTGATTCTTTTGCACATTCCCAGGCCTTTGTTTTGAGTACACCATACATACCTGACTATGCATCAGCTCTGTCTCCATGTTTACTGATGACTGTACTGTCTGTTTCCTCTGTTGCCTGAGTCAGCAGCTTCCACCTCCATGTTGTATCAGAGCTGAGCATGTACTCCATCATGAGTATTTTGCAGCCTTTGGTTGGGAGAAGTCTTGCCATGTATCAACAGCTGGAGACAGTAAATGTAAACTGTGCTTAGCACACCACACACCTGGTGCTATCTTTGTGACAATGAGGCAAATAAGGAGAAGGTATAGCCAAGTAAGTTATGTATTGGGCATTGGATATAATATTTGACTGTGACGTGCTTGTGCTTGATCATATTTAATTAAAAATAAATGTAAAAAGCAGAAAAAGTACTGTCTTGTTCATTTCTTATGTTGGGAGAATAGAAGGGGCACTGGTTAGTGGCAAGTATCTGTCAGTCTGTCTTTGAAAGACAAACATTAGCTCAATCCACATGGAAGAGAAGTCTGCTCTCACTACGTCTTTATGCTCATTGCTCAAGAATGGGCTGCCTTCTGCCATGAGCTTTGACATCCTTTCCAGGCCCTGCATGTTGCTCGTATTGTATATGGGAACTGAAGAATATATTATTTCTCATTGTGTGTCTAATATATTCCAAGGACTCATTAGACTCACAGAGCCACATGCACAGCAAAAGGATGCATAGAAACTTATTTCAGAATAAAATGCCATGTGCGTCTTAGACCCTTGTGTGATAAGATGCTCTGCATTGCTTCTTCATGCAAAACAAAACATATATAATATATAATCTTGTGTTTCTCTGATACTTGATAATGGATGATATTTTAAGGATGCTGTTTCTCTTTTGTAATGTGCTAATGAGTGGCATTCTGATTCATTTGAAGGGTTGTGCTAAAACAGTACCACTACATACAACTCTGCCAGCCAATCCGAGATATAGGCTGGGTGCAGACCCTAAAACAACACCTCTGGGGCTGTGCACTGCCCGATCCCAGGTAACAGCAAGAACAACCAGAGCCACAAACACCATTCATATCCATACATGCTCATTGCACTGTGATCTACTTTTGTTTTCTGTTACAGTAGCACAAATTGTTTTTGAAGCTTCACATTCTCTGGTCTACTCCTCAAGTCATAGCCCTGTGTATTTCTCTTCCATATGGACACTAGAGTAGGCTGGATGAATGGGGCTATCTGACCGCCTGAAGCCACAAACAACATGCTAAAGCCCTTTAAGACGTCTTTCCTTAAGAAGGCACAGGTTTTTGTTCAATCATTTGTGACCATCGTTGAAACACGGTTTGCTATGTGCATGACAATGTGACTATGCTCACATTAACATTATAATGACCATACAAAGAATGAAGGTTACAAAAATCTGATTCAGGTTATACACTTCCATTTTGACATATTTTACATAGAATCAAGTTTTAAAATGTCATTCAATCATTTATAACTTTTTAAGCATGCCTTCACTGTTTTCTGTTTGACCTGCAATCTGACATGATACAATTGTAAGTTTAGAACTCCTTTTTGATAAGTAAGTATGGTAAGTAAAATCTGGATTAGACAGCCTCTGAAACATTAAGTGCATGTTTGTTTTATATGCCTTTAGCCTGGTTACAACAGAACACCCCGAGACCCTCATTACACTATTGGATTGTCTATAGTGTAACGTCACAGTGAGTAAATAATGGTCAATGAAGATTGACTCAAATCAATACTTTGCATTGATCTCCAAACAAACATTTGTTTTAACAAAAGGATCAGCAGCTTTTCTCTGAAGCTTGTAAACACACATCTGCTTGTCCAATAATTATGAGTGCTCGACACAAAATGAGTGGTCACAGGGTGCTCAGCTCACCAGTCCAATGACTTGAGTAGACCTCCTGGGAGAACATACCTCATCACGTGTTTCTCTCTGTCTCCTTTCTTCTTCTGCTGCTGTCTTAATGATGTGCTGCCTCCTAGAGATACTAAAGACGAGGTTCTCCGACCCAGTGATCATCATTCCCCGGGTGCTGCTGGAAGAGAACCACTACTGGACCGAGCTGAGCCACGGAGGAGCAGCGTACGCTTTGCCCTAGATGTCAAACAGACTGAGTAGTTACTACAGCATGGACAGAGGCAGCTACAACTTCCACAGAGACTGCTGCTCTCTCCTGTAAAAATCTAGCTTTTACAAATACATTGGACTAGAAACAATAGGCATCTAATAGTACCAGTTCATACATTTGAATCACGCATGTTTGAAATAATGACATAAAAACCAATGTTGTTTAAATTGATTCACCCCTGACAATTTTGCAATGGTGCTAAGTCATTTTGATTGATAGACATTATAGCGTCATAAGAAAAGACACCATAAAGTGCTTAGACTACAGACATGTACTGTACATTTGGTTGATTGGTTTTAGTGTAAATAAAAAAGTATAAGTTACTTTTTGCCACATTTTAATATTGATTTGAATGTTTTTACACTTTGCACTTTGTATCATTCTTTCTAATGCAAACTACATTAGGACATATCAATTATACTGTACATCGCTGTGTCATTATAGCGTCACTGGTTCACAGCGGCAGGGAGCCACAATGCCAAAATGCTGTCTAAACAACCATGTGATGTAGACGCAAGCCATTTTCACAACACAAACATAATCCGGCGATATATTTCTCAGCAAGTATTTTCTTTCAAACCAGTCAAAAACTAGGGCGTCAACATTGCCATCAATCTTTGTGATCTCAATCTGCCAAAGTAGCCCGTCTCAATCAAGGGTTAGTCTCCAGTGCTTGTTTACTACCTTTCAAAATGTCATCATAAATAGTAAATGAATAAAAACAGGACAGAGGTGGCTGAAGCTATGGCAGCTGGTTTGAAGATTGTACTACTCATCGTTAGTCTAGCCTCTCCTGGTCCATTAGCTTTACACTAACTTGTATGACTGCTTTGATCCACATCCTTTTGTTAAAATTCTCTTTTTTTGCACAATTGTGGGAATTGTGTGTTGTTTTGAAGGACGACCATGGGAGAGAAAGCACCACTCTACGGTAACAAAAGCCTGATAGTCATAAATAATACAAGCCCACTGTGGACTGTCTCTAGGAAGTGAATCGGCATCAATTAGAATGACTGACCATAAATGAAACTGCATCAGTGACTATTAGCACGACTGTACATTTCCTTTAGATGAGTGCTAACTAAATTAGAGTGATAGTCCACCCTTACAAACAAGCTCCATTTAAAATGCACAATATCCACTCACCGTCCACTTTATTAGGTAGACCTTGTACCTAGTAATGATGCACCCAGTGGGGTCTTCTGCTGCTGTGGCCCACCTACTTAATGCTTAGTAGAGATAGTTGTCTAATAGGCCTTAAAGTACTAACTCTTCCCAGTCTCTGACCTCTGGCATCAATAAGGCATTTTCACCCACTGCTCACTGTATATGTATGCAATTATACAGTATGTGCATGACAAAATCAATTGTCTTGAAGCAAAGTGATAGGCTTATTTGAGCTCACACGTTGGTAAATAAGTCTACCTACAGTAAATGTGAAAAAGTCTACACTGCATAGTACCATCAGTGTCTAGATGTACTTCAGGAACACACACAATGCAAACGACTAATGATATAATAATGAGCTGGGTGAGCAGAGAAATCTGTTATAAAATGCTGCACATACCAAGCTAACACGCAAACTGCACATACCAAGCTAACATGCAAACACATCCGCTACAGTAGCTACAAGACATTATAAAGTGTTCTATTTGAAGCCACCCTGACCTCCGAGAACCTAGAGAAGGGGATGGGGGAGGAAGGAGCAGACACAGATCATGTTGCAGCTACAGTAGCCTGATGTGTGGCCTGACTGTTTTGTGGACAGTGAAAAGAAGAGTGGAGAAAGCTGCTTCTCCCTAAGGCTTGATATCACTCCCCTGACAGAGTAAACCATATTGTGATATTTAGTACAGTCAGTCTGCGCTCTCTGGCCACTTTATAAGGAAGAGCTTGTGTGCTAAAAAGTTCATCAGGATGTCCCTTTGCATAAAACTACTGGCTTTAGTCGTGCACATATGTTGAAAATAAACTTCAGAATAAAGTAGAAAGGTGATTTAGGTGTCTTTAAACATGACCTGGTTATTGGTGTCAGGTGGAGAAAATGAATGATCTACTGAGGCTTTACATCGGTCCAAAATGTACAATATTCAGTAAGTGGCAGTTCTGTGGGCAGAATTCAGAGGACTGGTTTGGGATAAGAGAAAGGAAACATTAGCTCAGATAACCAAACATTACATGATGCGCTGAAGGCACAAGACAAACAGTACAAAACTGTCTGGGTGCCAGTTTATTAGGTACATGGTCTAGAGTGTATGTGCAGTATTTTTAGATTCAACAAATGTGACCTCTAAATAATACTTACTACACAATGTCATGCTTTGAAATCTGAATTTTCTGACTCCTTTGATGGCTGTTGTGGCTGTTGCTCGCCCTCCCTCCGCTTTCATCCTCCTCTGGGCCGTTGCCATGGAGACGGGTTGCCAGGTCTCAGGCGGTGAGGCTGAATGGGTTAATCAGGAGGAGGGGCAGACACGGCTCTCTCCAGATGGGAGTAGGGCCTCCTTCACCATAGGTCTCCCGGGAGCACCTCTCACAAAAACAAAGAAAGCCCCGGTTTTCAGTTTAGTATGCGCCTCAGACTGACGTCCATCCGGGAACTGCTTTTATGGACACTTTTGGTGGGTAATCGAGACTTTTGGGACCATCCTGTTACGCTTTGCCCGTATTTTTCCTCTTGTTTTTGGATGTTGTCAAAAACTGTCAAAAAAGACTAGTTGTTTTTCTACGTACATGAAAGCGTCTTTGTAGGAAGCCATTTTACACCGTTTTCCTTTTAGGTCAACAATAGAGTCAGTAGCGCCCTCAAGTGTCTGTTATGATAACTGCGTGGTTTATTGTCATTTAATTTGAAGATACATTTAAATATAGTTACACAATAACAATATATTTTCACAATAACAACAACAAAATAGGCCAGTATATAGCAGCAGTCAAAGATACGAGTAGTAAAGTAAATTGTGAGCTTAATTTTTGAACAATATCTTGAACAAAATTAACACAATTCTTCGATCAGTGGTTTACATTAGTATACATTAGTAGTAATAGTAGTTTAGTTAGAGTTTTTATGTGACCATTGTATTAAGGAGTGTATTCATGTAAAACAGATGACAATGTGCAAATGTGTATGGAGCATAAGAGTGGCTACTCAAGATAAATCGTAAAAATAATGTGTATAAGCTCATTTGAAGATAGTGTTAAAATGATAATGTTGAATGTTTAAAAAAACAAAGTGGAAACAGTGCCCCCCTGAGGTCATAGAAGTGAAAAACCCTATTATGTTATATATAGTAAAGTAAATAGTTATATATAGTAAAGTGTTATTATAGTAAAGTGCAAAATAGATTCTTTCTAGTCCAGCTTTGGTGTGTTTTAGGCAAAGTAAGTAAAGTTCTCCTCCTTGGGTTTGTTATTGAAGTTGTTATGTTCAATGCGGTTTCTCTGGTAATAGAAAAGGCAAATGAAACCAATGATGAAGAAGACTGACAGGCCGACCCCAAGACAGGACAGTCCCACTATACTCAGAGTGTCATGTCCCTGCTCCACAGAATCTGCAGGGAATACAAAAAAATAAAAATCAACTAAGCAAGACAAACAATGCTATGAATTGTATTGTGATTGAACTGTATGAAGCTTATGTTTTTATGAGATCACTTACTATTATCCATCCTGAACAGAGGTCCAGATGTACCTAGAGCACTTCCAACAGTGTTTGCAGTGCGGGATGTTCTCAGCAAACAGTCCTGAAATTGAATTTTGGGATAAGGTATTACCACAGAATTCTAATTTTAGATTTGATTCGACTTGGGGTGGCTGGGAGGCACTGTAACAAATTAGTTGATATTGGCTGCACTCACTGGCACACAGGTGGTGGAGCTGGTCTGCACACAGATCTCAACCTGGCAGTGCAGATAGATGATTCTCTGGTCAACGAAGGAGAATATCTGAACAGACAAGCTGGAAGTGCTAGCATTTCCATTCATCAAAACTTTGGTGTAAGCATTCATTGAACACCTGTAAGACAAAAGAAATGTTTAGAAATGGTTCAAATACATACTTATAGCAATGCACAGTCCAGACCTGTTCTCTATGAAGATGTAGCTGTATGTTAATGAGGGGTTGGGGGAGGGAGTGGCCCAGCACTTGTTGATAACCACTTTAATCATCTCCACAGACGTGTTGAGGCTGACCACTACCTCCACAGCCTCACTGGGGGACAGGCTGAAGTTATGAGGCAGAGGCACTGAGCCATTCATCAGCTGCACAGTCACCTGGAACATCCCTGAGCCCATGATGATGTCCTTAATCATGTTATATCTGTGAGTAACAAGAAGAAAGAGATCAGAATTTAAAGAACTTGTTGTAACTCAACTATAAATTAAACATTTAATTTGACATAGTTAAATGTATTATGTTAACTCAAATAATCTATGCATGTGCTAGGTGGCTGGATGTTATTATTGCTACTTTAGGGCCTGCACTGAAAAAAGTGCTCTACTTATAAATTGTGCAGTAATCATTCATGAGCAAGAATCATCCAAGTAGATCAGTCCAACTAGAAATTATGTGTATTTCAACCTCCATGGATGTCACATTGATACAATTTAGAATGTATAAGTTAAAGCTGATACAAGTATGCATTAAGTGCATTAATGAAAAAAATACATAAAAAATTCAGCCAGGAATAATGTCTAGTAGCCTGTTGAAGATGCATTATGTTAGACCTTACCCTATTGATCCAAAGTCAGAAGTAATGAGCATGCTCTTCATGTATGTGCATATTATAGGTATTTGCATCCTTATTTTGGGCACTTTCATGGTGTTTATGGAGTTAAACAAGGTCACAGAGGCTGTGTAGTAACTGTCATTCTAAAAGAAAAACATGCATGGCAGAAAAGGGTTTTGTCAGACTTGGTAATGACAATAATGTATTATGCAAGACTATGAAATACATGACTCACATGCACAAGAAGAGTATTGCACTCATCCCAAGCTACTGTCAGCTGGGCATGGGTTGTGTTGTCTCCGGTAACACCACAATTCTCCATCCCCAGGTATAGAGCAGTCTCATTGATTTGGCTGCTCTGAAGAAAGACCTTGGCAACAGTCACAGTGATGGCAGCCACATTACACGTCACTGTAATTGCTTCTGATGCAGTGATGGTGGGTGTTATAGAGGAAGTCTTGGTTGTTTTGGTAGAAGTAGTGGTTGTGAAGGAAGAAGTAGTGGTAGTAGTGCTGGTTCCCATGGCAGTGGTTGTCGGGGCAATGGTGGTTGTTGTGGCAGATGTGGTGGTTGTCGGGGCAATGGTGGTTGTTGTGGCAGATGTGGTGGTTGTCGGGGAAATGGTGGTTGTTGTGGCAGATGTGGTGGTTGTCGGGGAAATGGTGGTTATTGTGGCAGATGTGGTGGTTGTCGGGGCAATGGTGGTTGTTATGGCAGATGTGGTGGTTGTCGGGGCAATGGTGGTTGTTATGGCAGATGTGGTGGTTGTCGGGGAAATGGTGGTTATTGTGGCAGATGTGGTGGTTGTCGGGGCAATGGTGGTTGTTGGGGCAGATGTGGTGGTTGTTGAAACAACAGTAGTGGTTGTCGGGGTAACGGTTGTTGTGGCGGTTGTTGGGGCAACAGTGGTTGTTGTGGCAGATGTGGTGGTTGTCGGGGCAATGGTGGTTGTTGTGGCAGATGTGGTGGTTGTTGAAACAACAGTAGTGGTTGTCGGGGTAATGGTTGTTGTGGCAGGGGTGGTTGTCGGGGCAACAGTGGTTGTTGTGGCAGGGATGTTTGTCAAAGGACTAGTTGTTGAGGTGAGTGTGGTGGTTGTCATGGGAGTTATTGCCGCACTAACAGGATTAAATGTAGAAATAGATGTCTGTGGTGATGATGTCGTGGTGGCAATAGCTGTAAAATAAACTCAGTGAGCAAGCATCCAACATTACATGCATTATGCACATTTTACATTCATCTGACTTTTACCTTGACAAGACCGACCAGGCCTCTCTTGGCTGTTATCCACGTACCCTTCCTTACAAGTACAGTTGTATGAACCCAGAATGTTTGTACATGTTGCCAAAGGTGAGCAGTCATTTTGTCCTGATGAACATTCATTGAAATCTGCAGGAAGAAAAGCTCATTTGTCATTTCCAGTTGCTAATCAGGAATGAGGAAGCCTTTATTTTACCATTTATCTTTGTATTTTCTTTATCCACTTCATATTTGGAACTGTTCAATAGAGAGGTTAGCAGAGCGGAGGACATGTTACTGATGTCTTGGTCTTGACTTGGGGTGAAGATGAGGGTGAAGGTGAAAACCACACTGCCCGGTGCAAAGCCTGTGATCTTGATTCTCACTTGGCCTGAGTCCACCATGGCCTTCATCTCAGGGGACAGTGACTGGTAGATCTGAGTGTGATGTCAGTGTAGTGTGGAGAGGAAACAATAGACCTTATTATAATCATTTATGACTCAAAATGAAACCAACAGACTTTCTTTGAGCTATTGTAGAAGAGTGACTTACCTCCATGTAAATGCTTGCAGTAAGGTTTAAGTAGGCCATGCTGGTGGTATTTTCAAGGTCATTTGTATAATTAATGTTGGTAAGTCGGGCTGTGGCGTCAAGAATATGAGCATCTACAAAAAAATTGGTAAAACAGTAAACTTATTATCCACAAATAAATAGTAGCTTTTTGGCACAGTTACAAAAACTGTACCCATTCACAAACTTCAACCAATCTGTCCAATTGTGTCTAAAATGGAGCTGCACCTTCAGTATATGTTGGTGCTGCCTCCCTGTGTGCTAATTGGCAGAATGTCTGCCCATCTTCACTTGCATTCAAATAGTTGATCAATCAATCAACCAATGATATATGTTAAATAGCACCTTAAAATACCAGAGCTGATAAAAGTGTTTCAGAGTATTAAAAGCTGAAGTTGAATGCATTTTTTTTCTGCCCCCAGGAAATCACACACTAGAGGGTTTTATATAGTGGTCATCAAATGGTGGGTCAGGGCTTAAAATCATATCATAACATGATAACAGACTAATTCTTTCATAAACAACTTAACCTTGGCTGGTCATGACCTGCTATGATACATATTCAGAGGAATACAAATATTTATATATTTACATATAACTGTTATATTATACATAAAACTGCACATTCACAGTTCTTACCAGTCTTGATGAACAGTTGTAAGCGGTTTCCTTGTCTCCCGCATGCATAAGGCGTGACACTAACATTATAGAGCACTCCGGCCTGCAGCCCTATCATCTCCACCATTGTCTGACTGGTCTCATTAGGATAAAGGACCTCCATCCCTTTACTGAGAACCACACTATAGCTCAGGTTTCCTGAGAACTGGCTGGACCAGTAGACTCTGAATGACGTGCCGGTAACGTTAGCTGAACGCAAGTTGGAGATACTGGGGGGAGCTGGGTCAAGGAACAGAGAAAAGTGGTAGGAAATTGGATTAGTGATGGTTTGTGATTGGGGAAAGGTTAGGGTAGGTGAATGGTGGTGGATTTTTAAAAACACTATAAATGTATTACAGCAGGTGGTCGCTCGCTGGGATGTCCTGTCACTGTACGGCCCGGGACTTGTCCATTGTGGTGGAACATAAGTTGTATTATTTGAAGTTGTGGTGTTTGTTCGTGGTCCCGTGGTGCTGGTAGCAGGGGTGCTTGCTGTGTTTGTGGGGGGAAAACATGTGACTTGTTCTGCAGAGGTTACATAATTATTATTAGACAAGGTACCTGTTACAAAAGTTAAACCTGTCTCTTCAGTAATGTGTTCATTTGCTTGTTTTTTTTTGGCAAATAGACCCCTAATGACAACTTCAATTTAAGGCACTTTTTTATGTAAGATTGTTCTCAGATTTCTATATGGGCATTGGAGTTACTGTACTAGCAATCTTAGGCATATGCTTACAAAATCAAAACAAACAATTAGCTTGTGTTACCTATGCAGTTAGTTCCAGGGTTGGTGGGGACCACATCAGTGTATCCAGGGAGACAGGTACAGTTGTAGGAGCCTACTGTGTTTCTACATTCAGCATTAGGTGAGCACTGGTAGAGAAAATGTCGTGCACACTCATCTATATCTGTAAGAAAATGTCATTAAAAATAGAGTAGAAGCCAAACATACTGTGATCTAATCTTAATATCAGGCAATCAGTAATATAAAGGATGAGTCCACCCCCATACTCCAAGTGCATTGACAGCATTATCAGAGCATATAGTCTTAGTACAAAAAATCTTTGGCAGACTTTAAAATGTTATCTAAATATAGGTATGGTGACACACCTATGGTACAAAATATATGGTGAGAGAGTACTGTGTATGTCTGTGTGCAAATGAACGTATGACTGATTCATGATTAGTGTGTGAGTGGGTGTGCGCTCTGTGCACGTGTGCGCACTTGATCTCTGTTATTTTCCGCTATTGCAGGAAACATCCCACATGACTGTCACTCAAATAGAAGTGGTGGGAGAAGGAAACTGTGGGGCCACTGAGTCATTTTTTCCCGAACGCTGTGTTCTCTGCTACATGAATCATACTGAAAACTCTACAAGAATGTCATTGCTCTGAAGAAAAAAATAACCTCCAGAGATCTACAAGCTTTTGTACCAATCTGCCCTGTTTCTCACCCTCCACAATTACAGATGACACCTCCGGGATGTGTTTGAGGAGATGATGTAGCATTGATGAGATATTATTAAGAGAGGGAAAAAACTTGCGCTCAATCATAAGTGAGCTTGCGGTTTGGTAAGGATTCACAGGTTGTGAGCTGAGGTAATAGATCGAGACATTAGGATCTAGGACCCCAGTTACCTAGAAACAAAGACATTAAAACATTTAAGCATTTCAAAATAATAGTAAGAATAGATCTAAAAATATAAATAGAAGTGTGTGAAAATTACCATTGCATGTAAAAGTCTAGTGTGATTGAGGAGTCCTCCCTCTCTGGACATGAGATCCTGGAAGTCCACTTTCACTGTTACAGTTGCATTAAAACGAGAACTATTATTATGAGAATAATCAGATCCTGGAAGAGTAAGAAAATATCAGACACCAGAAGATAGATCCAAACCACAATATGATTTGAAAACACAAACACAATGACAACAGGACATTGTACTGACTTGTAGGGTCTGTGCAGTAAGAGCAACTTAGTCTCTGGCAGCACTTTTGCCAGCCCGGACAGTCTATGTCCCACACACAAGCTTTGGTGCCATAGAATGCATCTGGAGTTGGACATGATCCTGGTTTGGCAGTTGAATCCCTACTCCGGTTTGCCGCTTCATTCAAAGGAAATAACATGTTACAGGCCATATATTAGCAGGAAGCAGTGCAGCTCATGTAGCCCCATGTGTTATCCACACAATAGATTCCAATTTATCATCTCTGTACAAAGTGTGATGCTACTACGTCATCAAATTTCAAATGTGAGCCAATAATTATAACTAATAACTAGGCCTGTGCTGTCGTCCCCGACAGCAAGGTGTATATCGGTGAAAACGGCCCTATACGTTTGCCCCATACGTCTGCCTGCCCCATACGTCTGCCTGCCCCATACGTCTGCTACACTCACCAATGGCAACACGCTGTTTTTGCCTATATAATTAGGGATGCACTGAAATGAAATTTCTTGGCAGATACCAATGCGGATATTTCGATTACCAATTTGGCCGATGTTCCGATACCGATATTTTGTATGTGTTTTTTTTTTTTTTTTATTTCTCTGCCTGTTCTGTCCCTAAATATTAGAAATGATCCTTTTAGAACAGATCAGTCATCAGTACAGGCCGATACCGACATCAGTCAAAATTTAAAATATCGTCCGATCCCGATGTTGAGCCGATATATCTGTGCATCGCTACTAATAATATTATTTTGGTGATAGTAATGTAGTAGTATTGAAGGAAATGCTAATCATGAATGAAACATACTTACTTAGTACACAGTAATGGCCCAGCTGGATGTAACCAGTGCAGCACCTGGTCACCTGCTCTGTTACTGACTTATATTCTGTGGACTGGGTCATCTGGTACTTTGTGATTTGACATGTTTTCCAGGGAATCCAGCCACCACATTGCTGTGTCACGGTGTAAGGGACCATATGCTGCACCATGTAACTCACAAGTCTTGTCTCATTGTGTGTACAGAGATGGTAACCAGATGAAGAGAGTCTATAGTCTATAGAATGAATATACTGAACATGAATTTTACATTTATATTCTGATTTCTGTGTTGGTATATCATTCCCCATACATACAGGTAATCAAAAATGTTTTATAGGCTTACCTTTATCCGTAGACGATTGTCCCCTGCACATAACCTCCAGGGCCCCAAACACCCAGATGCAAAGTATCCAGTTCATTTTTAAAGTCATAATTTCAACCATATATTTACCAGCTACATTTTAAATGCATTATTTTCTCGAGGTAATGCTAACTCATAGTTCAGGGTGTATCCAAAGACTGGTCCTCTGTGGCTCATCAACTCTCCTCCCCTCATTTTGCCAACATTCCCCAAAGACCTTATATTTCATAAATCATCTATTTTCACAGTTTATGTTGGAATTTCATCATTGTAGCCCCTTAGTTCTGAGACAAAAGCACAATCTGAATAGTTTAGTCAAATAGATATATATTGCGGTAATCGTTTTACATTAAAATATATACAAGGCAGGAACAGAAATGACCACATAAAGAGAGGTTGATCAAAATCACCGCCCTGAAATATAAAGGCGTATTTGTAGTTACTATTTCAGTTTTTACTCATGTGTTGGTACTATTGGTATAAGTAAACATGTTTATGATGCTAGAGACAGAGGTGAGTCTAAATCCCTAATGACTGGGTTTCCACAGGTAACCGTCCTCGTGGCATTAACGACCTGTTGCAGCCATTAGTGTGCCACTATGGAGATTTCTTTTGCAATTTTCCAGACAGGTTTAGGTACAGAGAGAGGCTTTGCCATATACTGCTCTCTGTCATATTCAGTGAGTGGAGTTTACAAAAAATGTAACCATTAATGAGATGATCCCACCCTTTCATTCTGAGCTCACGTTAATGATTGTGCTAAGAATTTAATGTGTGTGTGTGTGTTCTATTGTAATGAGGTGTCAAAATGTGCTTAATTATCTGGTTCAGTCACTAAGCAATAACGCATGAGTAGAAGATACACTTAAGCGTGTGGACAGGATGTGTAGACTGTATAAGAAAATAAAGAGAGAGAGAGAGAGAGAGAGAGAG